>JAPYZD010000380.1:0-75363 GCA_030522725.1 Ichneumoninae sp. B BG-2022a | reverse complement strand
AAATATTTATTTGATTTAAATAAATATTTATTTAAATTAAGTAAATAGTTACTTAAATGAAATAAATATTTATTTAAATGAAATAAATATTTTACTTAAACCAAACAAACGGTGGCCGTCAAATAATTTTTTTCTCTGGGTGTACGTTAAAATAAATTATTAAATAAATTATTTTTCTGTGTGTGCACATTTTTTTTTTTTTTTTTCGACTCCCCAATTTCGTAATGACGATCTGCCATGATACCGCGGCTTTATCGTTGTCGTCCTATTAAATAAAATGTAAAAAAAAAGTATAATATAAATTTATTATCTTTTTTTTCTCGAATATCACGCGGCGGAAGGGTTCCTCCGCGTGAGAGACACCGTCACGAACTAAAAGCTAAACTAAACTGCCGGAGGGGCCAGTTGGCTGCTGCCGTTGCTGCACCATCATCGTTCTTCTGGCTCTCGTTGTGTTTCTCACGCACGCACGTAACTCACACGAAGCACGTGTCCGTGATCGGGCACGCGGAATCACGCCCACGTATCAGACTCGGCAAATAGTGGTACGATCTTTGGGTGTCACCAACTGGTACATCCGTTCGTCTTAAGAGCATGCGAAACTCGGTCGATAATAAAAATTTTAATTCACTTTATTCAACGACATTTTATTCAACTTGGATGGTCAAGGGCAAATTCTTGTGCGAAGCTAAGTTGATATTCGGGTCATGTAAAAAATTTACTTTAACCGAAAATGGTTAAGAAACGTGAAAAAAAATCCTTTACAGTTTTTCTTACCGACCGAGTCCCGGTTGAGCGGAAAGGAAGGGCTGACACATTGCCTTAAGGTGAAGTGAAATTCACGAATGCGATTCAGAGACCGTAGACTTTTCGGGAAAAAGCAAAGCATTAGCGGATGTACAATTCAATACCGCGACCGATGATGCTTCCGTTTTATCCGAAACGTCAACAGGTTTTAAATGGCATTGATTCGAAAAATGCATCTATCTCTCTCGCACTCATATGTCACGTGGTACATCTTTCGCATTAAAACCGATGGACGTTTCGGATAAAACGGAAGCATCATCGGACGCGGTATTAAATTGTACATCCGCTAATCCTTTGCTTCCTCCTGAAAAGTCTATCGTCTCTGAATCGCATTCATTACAGATTTTGGTTACCGACTGAGTCGTTTCACAAGTCCTTAAATTAGCCATTGGTCGCAACGTATCAATCTGCGACCATATTCTCCAATATTACCTCTGCAAATTATGTCACGATTTTCGCTAAAGATAAAATAAAAGTCATATAAAAATTTGCCCATCATGAAATCGACATGTACTCGTTATTCTTCCTCGTCTTTTCCTGCCTTAACTTGCCGCTTCTTTTCAACCCTTACCTTCCACTCCGCCCTTTCCTCCCCATCCGTCCGTAGTCGTGCCCTTTCTCTCATCCGCGAGCGTTTTACCTATCCGCACGTTGCAGTCACGCGCCTTAATTTCCGTGTTCCAAAAAGTTTGTTCCTCAACCGAGATTAATTGCGCATGCGCAAAGTAACGATCTATGGGTCAGCGTCGCAAGAGTGATTTTTTGTTCCAAATGAAAAGTCAAGTGAGCGGCCGTTACACCCTCCGTGAAGATATCGTCGTGACGAGGGTTGTTTGCTCCGAGACCGCTCTCGAGGGCGGTGGGTGGAAGCGGTGGTTTGCCCTCCCTCGCCCCTATCGATCGACGCCTGTGCAGTGAGGATACTCGGCAAACAGCACAACCAGCGACGGCAGCGGCCCACCGGAAACAATCGCCATTCATCCCCGACTCCCCGCATGTAGCGCACGGTTTCTACGTTAAAAGTCAAGAACATTGTCGGTACTCAAACTCTTCGACTTGCGCCCTCAAATCCCCTCCCCATTTCGTCACCTCGAATTTCACTTACACGGGTTTTCTTGTGCGACTTCCAGAGGCGTCGAGAACAAGGTGATTATGCGATTGCACACAGGCCGAAGACATCCTTCGCTATGTCTCGGGAGTAGTTTCGAACCTTTCGCCATCGGCCGCCGGTCGACCTCGCGAAGACCCAACGATTGTGCGGTTTTTTGTGCTCCAAAAAGTGCCGAGAAATTCAATCGGACAATTCCTTTGTATGTTATATTACACTCTATTCAGTAAAAAAAAAAAAACAAAACGGACTAATTGTTATTATTTTTTATTAAGACTGTCGACTCCAATATCGTTCTCTCGAGGACAATGCCATTGTTTTTGTTGTTGAATTTTTATCGTGATTGAAATTCACTTCTGAAATTATTTTACGCTGTTCTAATTGGCAGAAAGTTTTGCTCAGTCGGTAAATGTGGTACATTTTTTTAACTTCAGAAAAAATGCATTAATAACCAACAGATATGTTCGAAACTTCATACTTGTAAAAAAAAAGTATGTCTCAAAGATTTATTAATCTTAGAAAGAAAAATTATTCGAAAAAGGCCACGGAGATAATTTCCCGATTTACTGTGCAATGCGGAGAATGTTTAGTTGTGTTCGTAAGGTTCTTACGAGGAAGGAGTGCACTTTTCGCCCTTTTCCCTCGATGCTATCGCAGTGTTATCGACCTCGGAAACGACAATTCACCATCTCGCATGTGCAGTTTTGTGAGCGTAATAGTGTGTGATGAAAATAGTGTTAATGCTATTTTCCAACGGATTAATGTGTTTTTATGGATAAACATGGATTTCATGAATTCTCGTCCTCTTCGATGATCACGTAAATCCATCATCTGCTTCTGTCTTATAACATTGATTTCGTCGTTCCGCTTTGCGAGTGCATAAGCTCGTGTTTGATGGAAATAGTGTTCATGCTATTTTCCAACGGATCAATGTGGTTTATTTGGATAAACATGGATTTCATGAATTCTCGTCCTCTTCGATGATCACGTAAATCCATGATCTGTTTTTGTCTTATAACGTTGATTTCATCGTTCCGCATTGCGAGTGCATAAGCCCGCGTTCGATAAAACTGGTCCGCTGCATCGCAAGATGTATCTCACATGAGAGGAGAGGCTCCACTCTCGTTCGTTGCATCAAATTCAACATCGAATGTGTTCTATTTTACACGATGATTTTTATTTAAAGAATTTTTTCCCAAATATTTCTTTCGCGAGTTTTTAAAATTCAAGCTCGATATAGCTTCGACTATTCGGGGATTCGAAGATCATGATTTACATTTTGGTGATGTTTCGCGGAATACTAAATGTCGGTTTTGTTAATCATGAGTTGAACGAACTGCGATTTTTCGGCATGTAAAGAGTCTTCGGAAAGAATTCGACGTAAATATATGGGGTAAAGAAAATAGGAGCGTGTTAAGGGTTGAAAAAGATTCACTGCCCAACGTCAACAAATGATCGATTTTCTCCTGAGAGTACGAAATGTTTTCAAATTTGCTTTTTGAAAAAAGATGCTTTACGCATTAACTAATATCATCCGGGAACGATGTGACAATGTCCATTTACAGCTTTTTTTTAGTACCAGAATGGTTCTAATTTTACAGACAGTTTACAAATAGTCACTACAAGTTTGAGTATCTAAAGTTTTTTTTTCATTACAACATATTTATCCGCAACGGCATAATCGTCAATTTATTAAAGATTAATGACCCGCTGCATTGTCAGTCGATTCGCTCGTTTCCGGCGACTATGACCATTTAAAATACATTTTAAAAAAACCAAAAATGTACTCTCATAACAGAACTCTCGAATGACCAGATATTATTTTGAAAATTAAAAATTGCAAAAATGGCAGCCAATTAAAAAAAAAGTTCCTCACTTTGCGAACGTCAAAAAACTTTGTTCGAATTTTTCTCGTAAAATTGATAGCAGATCTTCATGGACAGTTTTTCCACTGCATCTTCGAGCAATTGCACTCTTCGGATCCTATAGCCAAAGTGAGATCGTGGGAACGGCGAAACGAGAATTCTCGAAATAGCTCGAGTCATAAAAAATTCAGCGACTCTCCGTGACCGGAAATATTAATGGACCGTTTCGAATATAGTTCTCGAATCGATATCCATGTGAGAACGCGGCTATATTCCCTCGGCTGAATAAATAAATAGGCTTCGTAATGTTTTTTTTTTGTCTTTGCTGAAGACCGAAGATTCGATTTTTCGTGCGTAATTGCGGCACGCTGGAGAACTGACTCATCCATTGCTCGAAACGCAAGACTGTCAAGATTTTACGATCGATTTATTTCACCCCTGAGGCTTTCTCACCCCCCCCCCCCCCGGGCCTCCCCACCCCCCCCCCCCCCGGCCTCCATTCACGTAGCCAGCTTTCCGTTCGACGTGACCCCTCGGCCCGTATTTGACGAAGAAATAGCGAAGAGCAGCGGGATATGCGCCGTTTCCAGAAGCGGCGACCCTATTCCACTCGATTTGGTAGACACGCGACGGACACCGGTATAACCGTACCTATATAATATTCTATACGGTTGCGCCTACTTTGTCAATTCGATTTGCCGGCAATTCTTAACGGTTCACTGGCTCGACAAACAATTAACTACGGCATGAACAAAAAAAAATTACGTACACACAAAGTCAAACGAGATGACGGGTATCGAAAATACGTGGAAAAACGACGTCATACCGGAAATACGTCACGTGCGATCTGGAAAACTCATTTTTTGACCGGAATTGACGTCATTCCGGAGATGCGTCACATCCGGTTTGAAAATCTAATTTTTTGACCGGAAGTGACGTCATTCCGGAGATACGTCACTTCCGGTTTGAAAATTTCATTTTTTTTTTGTCCGGAAGTGACGTCATTCCGGAGATACGTCAGTTCATTCGATGCGACTCCGAGGTTTAATTTATGTTTCAGAAGGCCGTTCGTCATACGATATAACAAAGGCTCAGCCTTGGCAGCAGTGACGGAATTTCGGTGGTCGGATTTCAACGACATGATATTCCGGAGAAAAATGTGTGCGTGCAAACAAATATAATATCAACGACCAACAGTAAACGAGTGAAACAATAAAACGCTAAGCGTCGTCGAGAAGATCGGAGATCGAATAAAATTGGTTATAAATAATGATAAAAAAATAATGAAATCCCGGGACGACAAAATCAATGCAAACGCGCGATTTAATCACATTTTAATAAAATTCGTATCTCGTTGAAAAAAAAGTTAATATTTCGGTGAAAACAAAAGCTGTGCAGAGTTTTCGGACGATGTCGGAAACAGAGGCAAAACCAGCCTCGCCGGCACCACTGAGCGGAAACACACTGGTCACCGTGCAACCTCCCGCTCTGCAAGTGGCGTGCCGGATGTTGCGCTCACCGAGTCACGAGAGCGTCACGACCGATCTATCGTTGTTCAGTGTGTCGTCGATAGCCAGCGATGCCACCAAAGGTGGAAACAGACTTGTGGCTTTTAAGTCTTACAGTGATGTACAACTTTCCGGACGTGGTCCCTCACCTAATCCGGACGCACGGGATAATCAGGGCAGCAGGTTGGTAATGTTTATCTCATTCTCTTCACTTCTCGATGTAGTAGAAGATTGAGGTCGTGTGTGTAACTTTTGTATAATATTCCCAGTTAACCAACTGTAGCACAGGCAAACAAGTGCAATTGCTTGCCCCCGAGCTTTGCTGTTTTCTTGCCATAAACATGCTTGTATTTCATAAAATTACGCCATAAAAATGAATGCGCGTTTTTGGATTTTTTATGTGCTGGAAAATCACGTCAACGCTCAGGTTCATTTAAGGTAGTTATATCGCGAAGGCAATTCAAAGTCATGTGCATAACCTTTTGACATGTTGTAATTTAACTATCAAATTTTATTTGTACAAAATCTCGAAAGCTTTTACCGACCGTTTGAATGAATAATTAGATCTTGAAAATCAGTCTTTTTACACGGCGCTTACGGGAGCGTTGGCGAAATTGATCTTTCAATCGAGAATTTACATACTTAGATCAAAGATAGACAAAAAATATAAAGTATTGCGGACTCGCACATCAATCAGGAATTGATGCGCAATAAAAAAAAGTCAAGTCACCGCACTAATGTTCAATAGAATTAATATTTTATGTCATACAGACGCTGATGTCTATGACTGTGGCGTACCGACATAGCTACATTAAGCGTCGACACATCTCTCTAACATATGATAGGTACGCAAATAGACTAGCACTAACGATCCTTGATATCCAATTTGATAAGAAATCGATTTTTTTTAAAATTTCACCCAAACTAATCATGATTTCAGCAAATAAATCTTCGTAGTGAGTCGCAAAGCACCTGCAAGCTCCTAAGAATTTTCGGCACTGAAGGCTGGCAAAAACATAGGCAAATGCGGACGCAGATGACGCAATTTTGCCACCGTCCCGTGCAAACATATGCTGCCTATTTGGTGGCAAAATGCTATCTGGGTTACTGTCGGTGTCGAAAAAAAGAAAAGCGTCAGATTCTAATATAGAGCTGAGCGGGGCAAAACGGGACAGTGAAGGCAAAACTCAATTTTCGAATAATTTTTGGATGCCCCTTTTGGATGCCCCATTTCGTCCCAACGATACAGCCGGATTTTCCAACCCGTTTCATCCCACGGACCACCATCGCTACCATCCAAAAGTAATTGGAAAATCGCGTTTTATCTCATTATCCCGTTTTACCCCGTCGTGCCATTTTGCCCGATCTTCCCTAAATCACTACAGTATCCATTTTTACTTGAATAACGTCAATTGTAGACTGCAGCCGATTTTTTTTACGTACCCAAGTACGGTTTATTATTATTATTATTATTATTATTATTATTATTATTATTATTATTATTATTATTATTATTATTATTATTATTATTATTATTATTATACTGTTAAAAATATTGTTTCCGGCAATTTGCCGAAAACTTCCGGAGCCTGCTGAGTGAGCGGAAGTTGGTGGTCCCCTTAAACACGCGCGGAAGATGCTGCGCCACGGGCACTCTGCGGTGGAATCAAGTTGAGGTGTACAAAGCTTGACATACATGGCAAGTACAGAAGAGTCAAGCGGTGACGAAGGATCGAAACTTACTAGTTTGATCGGGAAGCTATAGGTCTACTACAACTGCGTCGAAACTCGATTGTTCACCGAATAGCTTCCTGTCTCTCCGTGAACTTGCAATTAAACGGTACAGGGATTCCTTTGTCAACCCCGTATAGACTTCTATATGGCACTTCCGTCGACATCGCCGAGTATAGGTCAAATTGTCGATAATGTAATCGACACGTAGTGATCACTTCCCCCAATTCGTCAATTATCGATTATCGAAATTTGCCGAATACATTGTCGGGAAGAGCGGGGCAAAATGGGACGGTGGGGCAACATGGGGCAGTGGGACAAAACGCCGTTCCCTCACCAAACTTCTAACGGGTTCTATTTAAAGAAATTAATTATGCAAATTAGGGTTTAGTTCTATTTTTTTTTTTCGAAATGTTCAATTTTTTTTGAAGTCTCCCTTTTATGTATTTCCTATTTATTTATACAAGGTTCGGCGACAATGTACTATTTCCCTGACCAACTTTGAAATTCCCAGACTTCTCCCTGATTCCCTGACCAAGATTTTTGTCCCTGACTTTTCCCGGTTTTCCCTGACCGCGGCCAACAAAATAAATTTGCTACGGTAAAATACCGTAGCAAATTTTTTTCGCATTTACTACTGCTAATATTGTACACGAAATTACGAAACACGATACATGTGGATCTTTGTATGGCGTATTTACAGACCTGCGGATATACCGGAGATTCTGTGGTTCGAGGAAGAAACGGAGCTGATCCGCAGTTGCGGCGCACTGTCGTCGGCTCTTGGTCTCCAGAAGAGTTTCAGCACGAGCGACGTCTCCCAGTTGCCGAGTCCCGAAGCAGTCTCCGCTCAAGCATTGCGCTCGGCGGTTTCCGCCCTGGCGATCGACTCGGCTCATCGAAACGGACTTCTTCTGGAACCAGCGAGACTCGACCACGCTTCGAGGTCGTGCAGCACTTGGGTAGCGGTCGGCGATCCGGCGAGTACCTCGCAGCTACCGAGTCCCCACGGCGGGACGACGCAACAACCACCGACCACCCCTCATCCCCAAGCGATTCCGTTCACAGCAGCCGATCTGGTCAGATCGGTCAACAAGAAAGTTCGCCAAAATTACATTCGCCGAAGGTACGAAGTTTTCAATGACCTCTTCTTTAATTATTGTCGTCGGCTGGGATCGAATAATTATCGACGCGATCTCCATATATGATCACATATGATAATTTTTCCAGGGAAAAATTATCATATGTGATTCATATAAAGTGAACGGCCCAATTACTGACCACCTAAGCTCCGCATGGCATTGAAAATGAAAAATGATTGTTAAAAATAGTCGAGGTATTGAAATAGCTGGTATTACAGAAAAGTGTAGCGTCTTAATTAACTCAAAACAAATATAATTTTATTATTACTGACCTTTTTTAATGATAAACTCGAAATATAAGGTAAACGTCCCAATGACCGAACACGTCCCAGTGGCCGCGCAAAGCATACGTGTAAGAGAGACGCAAATATGATTTTTCATGCACCTACGGGAACTGGGACTTTGCCCTTAGGTGTGCAGCCACTGGTACTTACGCACCTTACGCACTGTTGTAAATGAGCCGCCTAGTGTCCTACAATTTTGTCATGTAGCCCATATACTGACCCAACTAAGGCCGAATCACTGACCTACAATTTTGTCATGTAGCCTATACAGTGACCTATCTAAGGCTTAATCACTGAGCTATGCCGTCTTGCATCTACGCCCGAGTAGCGACCAAACGTAACTTACCAGCGTGCTCATCGCGTTGATTGAAATATGCGTACAGTAATGGGAGCATGCGGTATCTTTATAGACTTAATTCTGAATTACGTATTTTTCAGCGCTATTGTAATTTCTCAGTCTCTTCTTGTGCACTACTGTTGTAATTGACCCTTAATCACACAGTACAACTTAGTTTCATAATTTTATTCGCTTTAGATAAAGAGAACGGATTTTGGAAACGTAACCTAACCTAACGACAGTGACTAAAAAATTGCCTATGCGAGCTTGTTCTGACGGGTTCACAGATAAACTCTGAAAGTCGAAGATTTTATAAAATTTTGTTATTCAATTTGTTATTCAGACTTATTCAATCACATGATGCACAATATAAAGGATGTACAAATAAAAGTAAGAATGCCAGGCATAAATAAAATTTTCTATCCCAGATACTATGATAAACGGACAGTAATTGGGCCACGTTCAATAATTGGGTCGTTCAACTTATACCCAGATAGCCAAGCATCACGAAACGGACGTAGTTCGAGCAACATTTGCGACACGTGCAGCGCATGTCGCAAATATTGCGATCGTGTCGTGTCGCGTGCCTGTCTAGGTAATCAATATATAGTCGTGGAAGGTCGTATATGATTACATATGATTGTGTACAAAGCAAAAAAAGAAAAAGTTAATAATACTATATGAACTTTTGCCAGATATGACCAGGGGCAAAGTTCATATATAATATAATATTATTATTATTGTCGGCGACTGTGATCGAATAATGATCGACATGATCTCCCATGAAAAAATTGTCATATGATTTATATAGTATAATCAATATATAGTCATATAAGGTCGTATGTGATTGTATACAAAATACAATCATTTAAATAACTTTTATCATGTAAAGAAACGAAGAAATGAATTATACTATATGAAGTTTTGCCAGATATTGTGAGGGGCAGAGTTCATATATTATATAATTTAATGTTATTAATATTGGTGGTTGGCTGCGATCAAATAATGGTCGACACGAGCTTTCATGGAAAATTATCATATATGGTTCATATATAATCAACATATAGTCATATAAGGCTGTACAGTAGAACCCCGATTAACCGGGATGCTCGGGACCGAAGACTCCCCGGATAATCGAAATCCCGGTTAATCAGAACTAGACAGCGAAAGTATATAAGTCGATAATGGCTAATGATACAACTTTACTTTGCCTCGTTACAATGACATTTGGTAAAAAAAACTCGAAAGACGCACGGTTAACCCGTTTGCCGCTTAATCTGACCCCGGTTAATCAGGGTTCTACAGTATATGATTATATATGATTGTATCCAAAACGAAAAACGAACAATTGAATTATATATGAATTTTGGCCAGATACGACCAAAAGCAACATTCACATATAATTGATACATGATCCGATTATCTACAATCATACATTGCTATATATTGTGTTTATATATCGCATCGTTAGAACAACAGTGTAACATCTCTTATGGGATTACGATATAAGATGTTACACTCATGTTCTAAGGGTGCGATATATGGATTATACATCAACCGGAAATTACCATTTTTTCATGCCGTGAACATACAAGGCGATGATTACCATGTAAACTGTCGAGAAGAAATAATTATCTAAAGCCTGCGAAGTTGAATCGATAATTCGTGTCGCGATTGTAATCATTACATTACATTTTTTTCCATGACCAGACTTCTGACAACGTATCGAGCCCTGGAACGATTGTCCCAGAGTGAATTCAATCTCGATCGCCTGGAAGCAGCGGCGTCGGCCGCCCAGACAACGCCTGGGGCAACCCTCGTCGTGCCCGGAGTGCCGAGTGTCGTTGGATCGGCGCTGGTTGGACGGGAGAGTCGCAATCATCTTCTCACACGGAGAGACGTCGAAAGAGAGCGCGGCAAGCAATTGTCTAAGTACGAACGGAACATGATGATCTTCAACTGGCTGCACACCCTCGACGACGCCGAGGTCGAGGACAGTATTCAATAAGGCCCGACGCGATGTTGAACTTCGTACGGCCTTCGATTAATGTTGATGTGTCGACGATGAAGTATCTATGAAAAGAAGAAATAATCCGAAGAACACACATTGGCGATTGGGAAGATTATTTTAGTATGCAAACCTAACGGTCAAAGTCGAAAACAGTAAAATGACCGCTCGAAACTGAACTAACATGCGCACCCTGGCATATTGAGCGACCGAAGAAGCAACCCTAAAAGCAATTGTACATTAGTCTGTTTGAACGCTGCCGACCGTCACCTCAGTTCCGTTAGGGTAGAGCGTCGCGTTTAGCCGCGAGATGGCGAGTTGACGGAGCGCTTCGCGCAAGCGACGTGGTCCTCGGCCGCTATAAAGGCTCTACCTATCCTATCCTCAGGGTCCTTTGTATTCCACAAAGAATTGACTACACCTCCCGAGCAAACGCCAGATTTCGCTAATGATACGCTCACGCTATGATAAAGTTACGCTAACGGTGACGCTTTGGCAACGCTAATGTGAATCCGATATCAATGACAGAATAAAGAAAATACATTTTGGAGTTTCTTGCACTTCGCACGTAACTCCGAAATGCGTATTCTTTAGTTTGTCACTGACATCGGATTCACATTCGCGTTGCCGTAGCGTTACCTAGCGTAACGTTTTTGTGGCGTGGGCCTACGATTAGCGAAAGATGTGAGAACGATCTAGGCCCTGAGCTGAGTAAGCTCACAGTCGGAGGAAAGCATTGGGCCGGAAACGTCAGGTCCACCTTTGGGTTCCCGATTTGCAAGACCGAAGAACTCTTTTGACTTTCCTAGTTCTCTTCCGTCGCATGCGTTTGCGTCTAACTAGTCCGCCAGAGCGTCATAGAGGGTTCAGCAATCCATCTGCCTCCTTTAATCAAGTGCATTTGACGTGAAATCCCTTCCACCACACCTTATCCAGCCAACCCGAAATCGATACCTTCCACTTGGAAGAAGACGATCTGAAAATCGTAAGTTTAATATTCCGCTGCCCTGGAATATCTAAAAATTTCAATATTCATATATATTACCCATAAATATTCGGGCGTGCTTGCACATTCGAGCGGCCATTTTTAACGAGTAACAGCGCTGTCATCGGTAAATGATCTTCCCAATAGAGCGATCGCCGTAACAACCTTGGAATGACCTACGATTCAAAAATGCATTTAGAATATGAAATAGAAGGCGAAATTATCGATAAGAGTATATTCAACTCTGCTTTTGAATGTCCAAGTCTGCAATGTTTTTTTTTGAGCGTATGCGCTGGCAGATCTTAAATCCGAGATTGGTTCGTTGGCTGAACATTTTTTAAAATGTTTTAATTATATTCGTCTCGCCGATCGAACACCATCGAACAAGCTCTACTACCAAGATACCGAAGAAAAAAACGTTTTAATTCGCCTTTTATTTCTTATATTATACTCAACAAGAAACCTTCGAAGCTTCCACAGAGAATAAAATCTTTGCAAGATATTGTCGATTAATTGTTAGAGAAACGAACAACCGATGAACGAGGGCCACGGAAGATTAATATATTAATCTCGTGCGTTCGCGAGGTCGAGATACACACACGTCGATCCCGTCCAGCAGTATTGCAAAATCTCGCCATGTCTTTTAACGTCGGACATATCCAGATAATTTATATTGATAAGAAAATAATTTTTTCTTTTTAATCGCTGATGATGAAGTGCAAAATGAAGAAAACAATGTGAAACATCCGACCGGCCACGGAAAAGAGTATATTGTAAAATTTTTTAAAGTTTCGTAATGAAAAAAATGTGAGAAATGATTGAAAGCAACAATCGTTCGTGCACACAAAAATCTGCGGATAGAGGGGAAAGAACACCTTCGCAAGAAACAATGACGAATATGAAGGGACGATTGAACGCACATGAAAGCTCTGTAAAGGAAGAAATCACATTCGGATTACCCGTTGGGTCCATGCAATTATTGCTTATCGTGGACAAATTTATTTTCACGAGATTTACTAGATTTATTTCGATGCGTGACACGCGGTCGAATTGTCGTTATTATGATAATAGTTTAACGATAAGGTTTATTATATGAAGCGTGTAACGATATGAAAATTCATCATGCGTGTTCCTATCAGAGCCTTAAATGTAACGATACTATTATAAATGATTATTAAAACAGACTCTAATAACTCCTTGTACAGTTATTATTTCCTTACGTCAATTTAATTCATTTGTTTTCTAGCTTCTTTATTTATCGTTAAGGGGCTGGTGGAGTTGTTTTTTTTTCCTTTTTTAACTTGCTTTACCCGTTTTACCTACGGACCTAGAGAATTTTTCAGTTCCGACGTAACATTGTTAATATGCTACACATATGCGTTATGATATTGACATAAACGCTTCGGTGTGCAGTCGAATTTTGATTCAAAACTTACATGGAATTAAGAAAACCGAATATTATAGTTTGCGAGAGTGCGAGAGAGATAGCATCAGTGGCGCTCGCGGCGGAGCGAGAGGGCGACGCTGAGAACGTGTTTCATATTCTCTTAATGCAGCCGCGGGACTTTACCGATAAACGGATCCGTTTATCGAATGGAAAAAAAAAAAAAATCTCATTTTTCGACCGGAAATTCGTGACATGCGATTTGAAAATCTCATTTTTCGACCGAATATGACGCCGTAACCGAAATACGTCACTTCCGGTTCAACTCTCATTTCTCGACCGAAAATGACGTCATAGCAGAAATACCTGACTTTCGGTGTGAAAATTCAATTTTTTGATCGGAAATACGTCACCCGGTTTAAAAACGGCAATTTTCGAGCGAAAAACACGTCATACCAGAAATACGTCAATTCCGGTTTGAAAATCTCATTTGTCGACCGGAATTTATTCTGATATTCCCGCAGCTGACATTGAAACGCACCCGATGCTCGTTAGCGCCGCTCGCTGAATCAATCATGGCCGCGTTGTTCGGTTTCTCACGGCTTCTCGGTGTTGCTGTAAATAACTGTGCAAAACGTGTTGGCACGGCGTTACTACCTAACCAACGGTATTCAAGTTAGTTCAACAATATTTCTTTACATATCTTCGATCACACGTCTTTTTCAACAACTCTTATCATTTTATCTTAACCTTACTTTTTTTTTTTTGTAAGCCGTACATTTATCCGTACGCAATTGAATGGACAAACTTTATCCGGTAACTTGTCAGACAGCTTCATATTTTGTACAGCTGGTCGCCGACCTCCCATTCCCGGCACCGTCCCGGTGTTTTACAAAGTTCCATGGATACCGAAAACCCCAACACATCAGACCGAAGTCGAGGACTATACCATAAAGAATGATAAACTAACCGATGGTAAGATTTTACATCACGTGACGAATTATTCGTTAATAAATTTAAGTGGCCAATAAAAATCATTTGTCATTATGTACCCTTTTAGCCCGTCACGTACAGGCTCGTTGTCGTTGTGAGCAAGGATCCTCCCTAGCGTAACTGGGACAAGCACGGATTCAGAGTTGCATAGTCGTTGCAGTCGCACTAGGGTTGACTAGACATCCATCCGCGAGTTGCAATGACAAGACTTCGGGTACTCTGAAATGAGTCTGATCGCTTTGTTCAAACTTTTAACCGGAGCTGGACAAATATCATATGTACTTGAAGTGCGTGTTAAAGTATCAAGTACTCGAAGTACTGAGCACTAGGTAGTTCTTGAGTACTAACGTATTGAGTACTGGCAGAACTAAATTCTTGAAGTTTTGTATAGTGGGCACTGACTCAATACTTGATTCTTCAATACGTATACAAGTACTTAGTGCATATCGCCCAGCTCTGCTTTTAACCTTTATGCGACTCTGTTTTGATGGACTCGAGTGATCCCTATGCAACTACAAGTCAAATAAATTAGACTGTACAACAATGGTTGTAAGAGTTACAGAAAAACGACGTGAAAATAAACTTCATCCACGAGCCCATAACAGGTCACAATTTTGAATATTGTGCATTATTCTATTGAAGTCTGCCGATGGTCACCACCTCAGTTCTGTTAGGGCTGGTTGAATTGTCCAGTATCGAGACCTTACATTATTATTATTGTTATTATTACACTGTACAGAAACGAAGTGTAACACTTGTAAAATCTGCATCTCATTAACTGAATTAAATTTTTATAAATTTCATGCGAACATATACAGGTCCAGCCTTTTCTTGAATTCTCTGACTGATTCAGAGTTTGTGACTGTGGTGCTATAAAAAATGTTGTATCTCAGAAAATATTGATGATATCGAAATTTGGAAAAAATATTCCTGAATGAGTTCATAATTTTATATTTGTGAAAAATAATATTTTTATCATCAATATATAGTACGCCATTGTTATTTGAAATTTATATTTAAACTAAAAGACTGACAAGATCACTGAGTCCCGGCCTGTGTAGTCACGCTGGGCAAGAGGCTTTTTTATGTGAATGATTAATAAATGAAATTCATGTTCTTGTCCTGCAGGCGTCATACAGAACGTCAATGAGCTCATTACCACCGGCAACACGGGTCGTCTCTTCGCCGTGGTTCACGTCTGTGGAAAGCAATTCAAAGTGACGGAAAATGATATCATAGTGATTCAGGGCTATTGGCCGCCGAACCCGGGAGACCAAATCAAACTGGAGAAAGTGTTGCTCGTAGGCAGCACGGACTTTAGTCTCGTCGGCAGGCCGATGCTCAACCGAGAGTTGGTCACGGTCGATGCTACCATTATAGAAAAGACTTTTTCGCACACTAAAACAAGGTTCCGCATGAGACCGAGAAAACAGTACAAACGTTTCCACTGTAAGTATCGTCCAGTTTCCGTTTCATCTCGCGAATTAATTTTACTTCGTATAATCACTGAATGCTCAATCACATTCTTTCTTTTTTTTCTCAGTTTACAGAATACAACACACCATGGTGAGAATAAATTTGATATGTATCAACGGAAAGATCGATGAGAAGAAAGAGGTTGAAGGTTTGGATAGGATATATTAGAAGTATTGTGAAGAACGTTAATAAATGATCGATGTAAGAGCATCAAAGTTGTTTAACAGTACTTCCGAATATATAAACTCACCGTTCCAAATCACAATCCACTGTTCAATACTACGTAAAAAAAGAGATCAATTTTACGAAATGTAACAACGTCGTAAAATTGTGGAGCGATGTTCCGGTAAAGGAACATGTTAAAACCAAGAGCAATATGCAAGGCATAGAAGTGCGTGTGTTCGATCGGGAAGACGATAAATAATTGACGTACACATTTTTTCATTCGAGAATCGAATCTTCCTCGATGTCTCTTTCCATTTTTTTGTTTCACATACACGGTACATAATAATGATCACGGAGCATAAACTATGATAAAACTTTGAACGTTTGTACAGTCTTTTGATCAGCATTTGAAAATAACTTTTGTTAATATATGTATATATGTATATCACCGTCATAAACATTCTCCGAGATCTTTTGTTCTAATAGAGTAGAAGAAATGCTCACTCGATCGGGCTGTCGCGACAATGCGTGTCGTGTGAAAACGAACTATCGATTGCTGTGGGTAGAGCCGGTGCGGTTCGTGAGTTTCGGATTATGCGATAAACTAAGTTCTCTGGCTGCGAGAACCCGGTTATCGAATTTTTAAAATTTTTTCCAAGGATCTTTACTCTTATTGTTATTAGATATATTAGATATATATAATATCACTCGAGTGTAACATTTATCTCGCTGGTAAATAAAACTTTTTGGATGACGAATGTTTTCCGAAAATCGGAACTGGAAAACTGGTTGCTTTTAATAATTTTTTTTCATCAAAGTATCGATTCGTCTTAATTGAAATCTATTGTAATCGATATAACTTTTTTGTTTGTTTGTCTGTCTCGGTGGTAACAAAAACTGTAATCAAGTTTTTTCGCGGGCGCTGTTATTTATGGTAAAAAACGTCTCACCGAAAACTCATATAATATCAGTTTTCCATGACAATTTTCTTTTGGCCGTCAATGCTAGGAACCGTGAAAAAAATATAGTACAGTTTCACATTGTCTTAAGGGGAAGTGAAACAGTTGTGCGAGCGAGCGAGATAGTTGTAATTTTCAAAGTAATTTTATTCAATGGCGCTGATGTTTTTGAGAAAAAAATTGAATTCGTGACGGTTCCAAAATTACCGTGCGCATCCGGCACAAGTGTGCTTTTTCGGCAAAAAAATAGCAGCCTTAAGAAAAGTTCATTACAGTTTTCATTACCGTCCGCGATATTTCACCTCCCCTTAAGAGCATGTGAAACACGTTCTCAACGTGTCTCTCCGCCGAGAGCGCCATTGATGCTATCTTTCTCGCACTCCATAGTGTTAACCATGCTCTTAAGGACTTTTCTTAAGGGTGCTAATTTTTTCGAGGAAAAAGCATATTCGAGCCGGATGCGCACGGTAATTCCGCATCCGGCAAGAATTCATTTTTTTCTAAAAAAAATTAACACCATTGAATAAAGTTAATTTCACAACTGCAATTACCTCTCTCGCATGCATTGTCCTTTTGTCCTGAAATGATCGGTCCCATTAAAAAAAAGTCCATTGATAAATTGCAACTATGTTTCTCGCACGCGCAGTCGTTTCACTTTGCATCGACTCTTATACAACGACTTATCAAAGAGATCCGAAACTCCGAAAGTCCGCACAGCCGACAGACCGTTTGTTAGTTTCATATACATTTCGTTACATATCGTAATATATCAGTCACACTCGATATGTCCCTCTGACAATGACCGCTAGTTCAACTGTATAGTCAACAACGATCCTTATTTGTAATCCCAAAAATTTTAAGCGTCACCTTCATTCTCACACAAATTGCCTATATAAATCCGAATACTTTACAAGACCAAAACTTTGCATCAGTAGAGAACTCGTCGATACTCTTTGATTTCGAGAAACTCTTCCACTCACACCTGCATTGCTCTCGCTATTAAAATTAGATCTTTTACTATTTTATGAAGATCAACCTTTAAAAACCTGCTACACCGTCTAAATTCCCATTGCAAGTTTGTACGAGCAACGTCGTTGCATTTTCGTAGTCGATCGATTTCGTCAACGAATCTCGCGCTCCTTTTAACCGGACGACAATCATTTCATATTTACAACTTCAGGCGTACGACCTCATGATACAATGTATTAAGCAGCCCATTACTAAGATATCTCGTTTGACCCTTAACAACTGTGCTGAAGTTTTTCTCGCATTCTCGTTACTTTTCGTAACAAAGTTTAATAAAAACAAAATTTGATACAATTTTAATAAATAAATATCAATTAGGATTTTGACCGACAGTGGTGGATGCGCGGTTGGCGCACGGCTTTGGTGGTCCCCCAAGTCAAGCTGATTCGTTCGCGATCAGTGCTTGGATGGGTGACCGCTTAGCCGTGCGCTAGCTGGCGCATCGACCGTTGAACGGAAGGCGATTTCTTCTGAGACTTTGGTGTTTCTGCACTTTACTTGCACTCAAGTGCAAAAATACCGGTGGATCAGTAGAATATGGCCGTCTGTACCGGCACGGGTTTTCCGTAGTTTTAGGTAGCTTAGCTGAGTGCGGGTAGGGAGTGCTAGGGGGAATCGGGATGGGGTTCCGTAAAAACCCGACAGGGTATACGGTGGAATTGGAACAACAAAATAAAAAAAATAAAATAAATATCAATTAGGATCTTTGCGTTAATCATTTTTTCCGCTCGTTAAACCTTCGGCGGTTATTCCCCGAAGATTTACTTTTTGGACGTACGGTTAACCCACGTATACCTTTTTGCCGGGGGCAAGATACCCGTTTGGACAACTTCTGAACAACTGCCTCAAATTGCTACCCGCGTCGCTCCGAATTCAATTTCCTATCATTGTAAAAACAACAGCACTATATATATATGTATATATATATATATATATATATATATATATATATATATAGCCTTTGAGGGTAAAATCCGCACGATCAATACAATTTCCGCGACTTCGGATTTTATAGTTTAATGCGAAAAATACGATCATATTCTTCGGACCTCCTGAGATACAATTTTAATGCGTGACCGACGAAAAGTATTCGTCACGAATTCACAATTATTAATCTTTTTGCACTTGGCCCTTACAATTCCGAAAGCTTCACTCCAATACTATTCACCATTATACAATGCTCAATTGCCTGATTATCGCTATGAAAATTAAAATAAACAAACGTTTAAAACCCTTTAGATGGCAGTTAAAAAAAATAACAACGGTAGACGAGATTTGTGATGGTTAATCGTGTGTAAAGGAAGCAACTGATCATTGCACAAAAAATTACATAAAAACAATTATTAAAGTATAAAATAACAAATTAACGGTAGATAAAATACAAAAGACGGAAAACGAAGGTACCACACCAGATAGGAATTTATAATAAATTTAAATTCACTGTATTCACTGTATACGTGAAGAATTTCGGAGATAAAAAGTTTCGAAGCGCGATAATGTCTATAAAAGAAGATTATATGTAACCTTTCTATAATCTGAACCCTCTCATGACACAAACGTGCGAGACGTACGGGTGTGAAACGAGAGGGGGTCTCGCACGGGGTAGTACCTGAGACGTAGATGAAAGGCGTAATTCGCCGAGACATCCGCGTACATTGCCACAAAGTGGAGAAAGCAGCCGAATCATAATAGGGTCGTAGGCTTTACTTCGTTACAATCGTACATCGACATATTCGGATTACAATTAATCTCCGCTCTATCCACATCTCCCATCTTTGTTTCCGTAACAGACTCATCGACCCCCTCATCAAACACCTCCATTTTGCTGCGATGATGTAATAATTTCAACATTGCCACATATTCCTTCCATCTATCGAACAACCGAAAAATATCAATAATACAACACCTTCATAACTTGTTAGCAACTCACTCTCCTGGTCTTATCACGAACTACTCATTCTCGATCATTATAAAATATTCGCCTTACACAATTTTTTTTTCTTTCGCTTATTACACCTTTCCCAAAGCACGTTTTTGTTTACGGTAACCTAATAAACCATTGAACGACTTCGACTTCATTTCCCTAGACACCTGTTGCCTTTGCCCTATTCTCGGGCTATCCGTATTTTAAATTCCCGACGTCAATAGACAGCGGGTCTTTCATCTAACTAATCCGTTCGAGCTCTCAAGCGTTGTTCCAGGAGAACACTGTTTTAGGGACAATTTCACGTTTCCCTTTACAGTGTAACGGACAGTTTTTTTTCCGTTTCCTCCGCATGGCAATAAATTAAATCCCTGATTCGTGCACGCGGCGCTTTCTACGAAACGACTAGTCTCATCGTAAAAACAGATGTACTCGTTGGCCAAACGAAGTACTGTAAAACCGTGATCCGGTAGTGAAACAACGGTGCGACCAATCGATTAAGATTTGTTGGCACTGCAACAATTTGTACAGTCGAAGCACCTGGTGTGCTATCTCTTTATGGACCAGGATGCTCTGTTACTGTTTCCAGGCTCATTCACACGCGTCACTTGATCTCGTAGATCCGTTACGGTTTCCTGAAGAACTCGTTTCTCCTTCAACAGACCGGTTATGTCTTCCTGGGCTGCGCTCAGTCGCGATCTCAGTGACTCAGACTCCTCCTTTACGCGCCGCAGTCGTGAATTTTCCTCCGACAGTCTCTCCAGTGTCGCGAGACGACGCTTCAGCTCCTCGTTGTCGCTCTTAATCTGCTTGTTCGATTGTCTCAACGCGTTAACTTCGATTTCTCGCTCCGTGTCCCGCGAGCTTTGACCATTCGACAGAGTACCGTTCGAACTTCCCTCGGCCAATGTATTCACTGTAACACAATATATTGTCATAAACTTCGCATTTGGGACTTGACTCTGGTTAGTCGTCTTGCCTAGCAAACTCGGCCACCGAACGAAACCAATCATCGTGGTGGTTTTCTGCAAAAATTTTACAAAGCATTTTGTCGAAATCACTACTCAAAACACTGCTCCACGATACACTATTAAAAGGTGGTTTCGACGGTGGAAACGACGGAATATACCACCAGTCACACAATTCTTTTTTTACGACGGGTTAGCGCGTACCAAAAAAAGGTTTGGTAATATTGGAAAAAATTGGTTTGAATTATGATCATGAATTATATCAATTCAGGATAGATTCGGACGATGGATTTGAGATTGATTGACTCACCGGAAGGTTCGATGTGAAAGACACCGCTCACGTCCCTCAATATCTTGAGTCTCGATATGCAGAGATCGATGGGTATAGGACCGGGCGAAGTAATATTATTAGGCGGACGATCTTCGATTAGACGGAGCGATATGTTTTCCAAGAACAGCTGAAAAAGTGAAAAGAAGTTATTAGCCACCGTTAGTGCCGTTAATAAAAAAAATTATTTATTAATTTAACAAATTAAATATTAATTTAATGAATTAATTATTCATTTAAAAAAATAAGTATTTATTCATGTGTAAAAAAAATCCGTTCTCACTTCCAATGGTATAGGTGTCGGTATGATCTCGTCCTCAGCGAGATCAGCGAGACCCGTGAGCGAGCTCATGGTCAGCGTCAACGGCACGTCGGCGACCCTGACTTCCAAGGTGTCTTCGAACATCGCCATGAGACGAGCCTTATCATGTAAATCTATATTGTAAACGTTTGCCGCAGGAGGAATCGCTCTGCCACGATCCTGAGAAGATCTTCTACTGCTCTCCTCGCTGGTGCTCTGGCTCGCCTGCGACAGTCTCCGCGAATCCTCTTTGTTCTTGAGACCACGATCGAGACGCAGCTTTATCCGTGAGCGACAGTCGCCGTCGGTTGGTAGCTCGATCCAGCCTCGGGAACGCGAGCTAAACTTCGTCTGAATAATCGAATCCACCGAACGAAATAAAATCACATTAGTTAATTAATTAACCAATGCATTGATAAACTAGAGGCGATATTGTACCGCAACGTCGCCTCGACTACGACTAATCCTTATGTAAATTCTATTAATGATACATTCATAGACTTTATGCATACACTGTTCATGCAAGAAATTTATTTTACCATTCGTACAATCGGCACGTATGAATAAACATTGAAAGAATCCCAAATAAAAATATAATTCACGTTTATTCATGCGTATCCACGCCCCAATGCCTATCGAGTCGTAATTCGAGTATTAAAACCGAGAAACACAGTCATATAGCAATTCAATGTGGATTTGTAATATATTACAGCGTGAACTGGATTACTATTACCGCGTGACAGTGAGTTTGCAATTTCAATCATTCGGTATACTTGCATGCAATAAAAAAAAATCCGCGCTCTGGAAAATTATCGAACGAAGGATCCTCCTCATTTACGGAATGAGAAAGCTGTTTAACTTTTGGCAAAGTGTTCGTGAAAGGAACAACTTTCTTTCGTTTATGAGGAGGAAAAAATGAGTATATTCACAAAAAAAGGCCGACGAAAAATATGATACATTTTCCAGAGCAGCGATAAAGTAAAAGAAAAGTGTCAAATTTGATAAAACACAAAAAAAAAACCTGAATCGACGATGAAGAACATGCACGATTGACAAACGTGTCAAATCTAAAAATCTAATAAACATATATGATTATGTCGCCAATACCTTTCTTTTGGCCTGCCACAAGTGCCACACATAAACATTCACAAGAGAAGGAGAGGCGCGGGAGAAGGCATGCAAAAAAAGTTAAGAGACTATAAAAATCGTATGTATACATGTATGTTCATGTTTTACACTACGTATTAGTATATTAGTCACAAAAGTATTTAGAATGAATAATCGAATGTCAGCGTGTCGGTAAGTTGACTTTAAACCAATGCTGAATACCTTCAATTTCAATATGAATTGTTGCATAATGTCAAATGTTCTGTACTTCAACAAATTAATCCCTTAATTTCTCGCTTTTCGCATTTCTAGTAAAAAATCGAATAGATATATGAGGAATTTCATTTCCACCGTAGTGCCAAAAATTGTTCTTAGAAAGCCGTTTTCGGAAGTCGTTCCTCGAGGGTTAAAAATGTACCAAATTATTTGAAATCATGAAATTTAAGATATTGAATATGCTTCAAAATTGTATTTTTTCAAAAGTCCGCTGAAAGGTACATGAGAACGAATACGGACCAAATAATAGTTATTTGTATGGCAAGGTACACCATTGAAAGGGAGTTCTTGACGAGTGTGACAATGCCGGACGAGCCGAATACGAGTGCGGTATTCACACGAGTCAGGACTGCCCTTTCTAAACTCCTACAATTATCATAATTTTTCTTAACAAATTCACGAAAATAACGCTTTTCATTTTTGGGAATTGTGCGTAGAAAGGCACTTTTACTAAGTGCCTTTTGCGCTCACTTCACAGGAACGGTAAGTGGGATTTTACGTTCATGCCTTGATAAAACATTTTTTCCGGTCCATTTATCTTAAATGTTCGCGGAACGTCTCGACGAAGAACGGCACAATGAAGAATTAGTGGCCGACTTGATGTGAAATGCCTCATAATTAGTATAAAAAGTATGCTGGTGATTTTTGTGGATTAGACCGCACAGATTTGCATCGGTATATACTCCAAAAGGCCGAAAAGCGACATTTATTAGAAAATTGCGCCCTGCGGCATTGACATCGATCGTCCAGCGAATAAATTTGATAACAATGAAATAAACATTGCGTAAAATCTATATGAAAGAATGAACAATTTCATAAATCGACGAAAAGCGATTGATGAAACGCAAATATTTTCATACAGTATAATCCAGGCTCTGTATCTGTAATACGCCCAAAGCGATATATAAATATTTTTAAATTGCACGTTTCCGAGTCACATAAGCCAATATGTTTGGTGAGAGTTTCGCAAAAAACAAAAAACCAACAAAAAAATTGAAATGTTTGTCCATCTGCAATCAGATAACCGCGGAAATTGAGCGAAGTCTCTCATATGTATCGTAAAAGAGTTTTAAAGAGATAGAGAAAAAAAGATTATGATGGAAATATAGACTCGTCATATGTTTACAAATTTTTTAATATCTATTTTTATATATTTAGTGTTTTTTCCGTTTCGATCGACCTACCTGAAATTCGTCCCAAGGTATCGAAGAACACTCCTCACTGGCGATGTTCGATATCTGCGCTTTTATGGACGAAGTGAAGCCAGAAGACTGCTGTATAATCTCCATTTTCGATAGTTTAAACGTCGCCATCGAAACCTGTAAAAGGATACATTTTTTAATGACGAATGCATTAAATTCATAATTATTATATGTTATTTGCAGAGTGTTAATACTCACGAGATCCTTTCTTTTGCAAACGCTGTCCATAGACTTCTCACTCTGGGTGTCCGGTGTTTCCTCGACGACTTCCCTGGCCTCCTCGACAGTAGTAATTCCCGTGGGATTGAGACTTCCAAACACAGACTCCATTTTCTCTTGTTCCTCGAGAGAAACTACGACATAGTTTTCGCTGTCCGAGCTAATGTCGCTCCGCATGGAAACGGTATCGCTACTACCGTCCTCCGGTGATGCTTTCAACGCGGAATCTATCGAGGTCATCAAATTTGCGAAACCTTTCTTCATCGAAGACAAGCCAACGTTGAAGTTATTCGGAATAAACGGTGCACTGGGATTTCCGAGATCATGCTTCGAACTCTGATGTTTTAAAATAGATGTTTTTGAAACGTCGCTCTCCCCGTCCATCGACTGATTCCACTGACGATCCTCGCGCGATATCGACGAGCCGAGAGGGCCTCCGACATTCTGATGCTGAGCCTGATGCTGACTTTCCATCTTACCGTTTCCATTCTGTTTGAAAGTTACAACGGGTTGAGCGCTGCCGATCGCATGCGGAAAATCCATGGAGAGCATCGAGGCAACTTCGCTCTGCGGTGTGTCGACGTCGTTGCTGGTGTTCAATCTTTTAGCGCCGAATTCGCCCCTGGCGTTCGCAGCGGTATTGTGCCAGGGTATAGATGTTCCGGCGAGATCTTCGGCGATGCTCAAAGAATCCGGTACGACGGACTCCAAATCCCCACCGGAATTTTCCTTTCCCGGCGATTGCGAAGGTGTTATAAAAGTCACCTCAACTTGGGGCACCAGAGCTCCGATCGCCATTGATCCGCCGGATTCCACTTTGAGAATTTTGTTGGAATCGACGACAAGATACGTCGCCATTTCTGAAATTACTTCCGACAGACGAAGAAGGAAAAGGTACTGATAATGATTTATCTGTACGCTGACGAGATTGCTGATGTAGGCGAGACCGTGGATATCGGCAAAATTTTGGGACCGATGTCTCGTCGAACCCTTCGAGTTCATGTGGAGCCAGACTGTTAGAGGAAACGCGTCGAGAAAGGGGACCGGACGGTTCGAGCCTACTGCTCGGGCTCCGAAAAAATCACCCCATACTGGCTCCAAATTGCAACACCAAACGTCTTTCGCTTCCGTCCAGAGGAGCTCCCGATTGACCTGGCGGACGAGTTCGTTCACGGTATTGCAAGTGAAATGTGGCGGATAGGATCTGACGTTGTCCTTTCCTGAATGGAACAAATTACGGATTATTTATTAGTTACAAGAAAATTAAAGTCAAAAGGGCACGAGATTGTGTGTAGGTGCGTTTATGTGTATTATACGTATTGCGAAATGAATTTATCGTTCTTTTGTCAAGAATTTAAATTTCTACAGCTTTCGGAGCTTTGATTTCGTAAGACGTGTGGTGAAGAAGCAATTCAGTTTTTGATTCAATATGAATGTAAGAAACTGTAACGTTTTCACAATTTGCAATGACTATCGTACCTGCGCAGTGATCGAGAAATTTGTCAGTGACAACGTGAAAGTCCGATGGTTTACTCGGAAATTCAGCACCAAAGAACATTTGGGCCATTTGAAAGGCGTTGAGGCACTCTGCCAAATCGGCGCGCGACGATCTCTCACTGGACCGCACATTCGTCACCGAAACCCTCGACGTTTGTATATGCAGCGATTTGGGCCTGTCTCTCTGATTCGGATAATCCTGTCCTTCGAAAACTATCTGAAAGCAAAATAATCGGTTCATAAATACAACGGCTAATATCTTATGATTCAGATATATCGTATAAAATATAGAATAAAAGAGCAAAGTCGCAAAGTTGTAAACAAAATTTACACATTTCGCTTCCTCTTTTTTACATTGGCAAGGGCTCTCTTAGGGGAAGGCACGTAAAACAATTTTATATAAAAGGGTATTCCCAGTTAGGAATACAGAGAAGGGCTTCGCATTACGAACCGAAAACCGATCATACCCGACAATAATTTTTGAAACTCACCCTCGGCAATATCGCTTCGAGTTTCACGTCGAAGTACATCATGTTCGACGAAGTGACGGCAGCTTTTTCCGCGCCGAGGATCAGCGAGTTATAAAGATTCAATGCGAAGGAATTGAACCACAAACAGGAGCATATATCGTAGTTGACTTGCAGTGGATTTAACTGTACATAGAACTTGGGTGGTGGCACTAGAAAAAACAAAATGATTAAACTGTAATATGCGGTATGTTACTATGAATATCTTTCTTATTCTGCATGGCAAAAAGAACTTTGACTTATCACAACCGAATTATTCTATTGGTATTAGTAGATAAGTAAAACTTACGTGGAAACGCGATGTCGCCTGGATAATAGTAATAGGTAAATTCAGCATGAACAATCGTCACATCGTCCGGAAGACAAAATTTGTCCCGATCGCCTGCGAACAAAAGACAGTTTGTTGAAGGATTTTTAGCCGAATGAAAAAATAAACGATTGCACGATCTCAATACGATTTTCAACGCATGCCGACATAAAAATATGTAAAATCCGCGCTCGCATGACACACCGAAACTCTTATGATGATTGTGTTTACTCGTGTGTACGTTTTTAGCCTTGTATATTATACACGATGTACTGTACGATGCGATACATTGTGAACGAAGGGTAAGAATGGAACGAAGTATAATGGTCGTACGATGCAGCGATACGTCTACGCAGGCAGGCTACGACTATTCCTTGCTTATTATTGTACCTGGTATGTGCTTCTTCCTCGATTGAGCTGTGCAATTGTTGAACAGTCTCCGTCAATAACTTGGTATTCTCAATCGTATCAAAAGATATTATAATCGTATTAGCAGTCTTAAACGCGAACGTATATTTTTTTAAACAGAAAAAAATATCGGGACGAATATACGTAATAACCCGAGGTCGTTATTTCTAAGTAGATAGTGATTGTGAATGTCCAGATCGGTTCCAAGGGCAAAAGAACTCGCGTGAGAGAAATGTTATTGGAATGTGAAGGGAGTGTACTCCCATTCATGAATACTCTGGTGAAAATATTTCTCTGAATATGTCTGTAAATGTCTCTGAAAGTCCCGGAAAATTTGTCAGAAATTTCTCTGAATTTCTAAAATTTTTCAGAACAACATTTCTTTTCAGAAAAACATTTCTGAATTTAAATATTCCCGAATGTTCTGAAAACCTCTAATTTTCTCCGCCGACTTCACTTAATAACTATGAACTTTATTGTTTTTCTCCGGGTAGTAATTTTCCATATTAACGAACATTTACCTGGAAAACTCCTATTTTCGCTGATTTACAGCGAGTAACGAGTAGATCTTAGACAGAACTCGTAAGTTCTGTGAAATTCTCAAAACACATCCGAGAAAATCGGTGTTTTTCAGAAAATAAATCGTATTTTCTCTGGAAAAGTTTATTGTTCGTACGAATACCAGAACGAGCAAATCTTAGAGTGAACTCGCAATTCTCTAAAATCCTTTAAATCAACATTATCTAGGAAAATCATAGCATTTCCGAAAAATTAAAAGTTAATTTTTAACGCCCGCTCTTGGTATGAGTAACAGAATGAGTAGATTTTAGAGATAATTCATATGTTCCCGTAACGTACTGTATCAACAAAAATCGGACTTTTTCATAATTTTCGGGAAATTACTCTGAATTTCTCTGACAAATTGTGACTATGAAGGTTATGCCGAGAAAACAGTACAGATATTTAACAAATAACAGAAAACTCAGAGAAAAATGTCCAAAAATCTCTGAAAATCACTGAAACGGTCTGATTAGAGTTTTTAGACGATTGTCAGAGAAATATTTTCACGAGTGTAGCACTTTTCTAAAAAGCACTTTCGGGAAGAGAAGGATAGGATAACATTACGTACATATCCCTGGCAAAGAAAAAAAGAAAAGAACGCGATTCAGCGAGTTGAAAAACTAAATTCTGGACATCGCGGACTTTCAAAAAAAATCCTACCGCACTTTACCTGCTATGAACTCCTTCGTCGTGGGTTTTCTTGTCGAGCTCGTGACTTTGAATATCGTGAAGTCGTCGATCTTTATAATCATGCAAGTCGTCATGAGTTTCGCGAGTTGCTCCAGCACGTAATTCTTCACGGGATTTCCGCTGGCGTGTTGCGACGGTTTCTTCTGATCCAGAGAACTTTGACTCTCCGTTTGGTGATGTGATACTCTGTCCAGATCGTCGAGGGTAGGCTTCAGGCCACCTTCTTGTCGTGAAGATGAAAAAGAAAAGAGATTGATGAACAAAAAATTCCTTGTTATTTTAAGTTTCTTAAATCGGTTGAGCGACCATTTCTGGTTTGTGTGATTCAATACTTTTCGACATTTCACGAATATACATTTATATCCGTGTAATATATAATTCTATAACTCTAATCAACAGATACATTCTGTCATATATTTCTCGTGGATTTATAAGACTCAAGTGTGACCGAGGCCAAAAATGACCGCCAATTCGGTCCCACTGGCAACCCTTAAGGTAGTCCTTTCGAATCTATCTTTGTAAACTTTGGAAGTTAAATTTTTGTGACTTTGTAGTTAAAGTCCCTTTCAATGTAATTACAAAATTTCAGGATTGGTTGGCGAATAATTTTTCGAAAAAATTAATACAAAAAATGGGGTTTGTGCATGGGCTCTTATGAAAACCTAACCAAAGTAACAATTCAATATAAGATTTAAAAAAATACCATTACTGACAATTTCGAGAGGAATTGTAACTTAAATCACGTAATTGTTCCCAAAACAGCTCCGTCACCCTTTAAACCCGAGTCAAATCAATCTTTATAATTTCCTTTTTCAATATAATTGATTTTGTTTTGTATTACTAATTATCTACAACTGCTTTTTTATTTGCACTGTAATTTATCGAATAAGAATAAAAAATTAACTTGACGATTTACGAAGTTTTCAAGATAGTCCGTCAGTTGACTAGCATTCATCGCAAGGACTACCTTAATATTTTGATCACACAAATAGTTTGATATGAAGATTTAAAAAAATGCTTCATTACAATGTTGTAATAGCATACCTCCAAGATTGCCTTGGTTCTTGACCGGTGAATGCTGCGTCCGACCGATGTCTATGAGATCCATGAATTGTCCGCGGAAAGAATTCATTGCTTGCTGGAGCCACTGGCTGTGTGGCGTTGCGTTTTCCTTATATTTCGCCCAATGTTTTCTGTCGGCTATCGCAAGATGGTAAGGATAGTAATCGATTTGAAATTTGACTAAAGATATCTGCAAAGCCCCTCCGTCCTTCAGGTCAGGATGCAAAGATCTTCCCGCTGTTTCGGAAGTAACAAACGAGAATTAAATGATTTAGTCCCTATAGACACCGCCCTAAATTATTATGAAAGTATCAATTCGGTTCAGAAACGTACCTCCAGGATCGTCGCAAAGATGCAAGTCGATACGTTGAGACAAAAAGTGATACGAGGTTTCCACAACGTCGTATTTCGTAAAGATTTTTGACAAAAGAGTGTTCGGTTGACCCTTCGATCTCGCTTGCTGTGATATTTGGGCTTGATATTCGGGTAAAACCTGTAAAAGAACATCAGACTGTCTTACAAACTATAGTTACAATTGATTTATAAATAATCTGCCAAGTATTTGAATGAAAGTATTTGATTATCGATGAAAAATCCAGTTGAAAATGTTACCTCAAGTTTCCTTGCCGCTTTCGTTTTACGCTCTAAGACAGTGGCTCTTTCGACAAGACCGCCGAGAGAATCTATAAAGTGTAGAGCAGCTTTCAGCTGGGAATCGGTCAGGACCCACAGGAGATCATCGAGAATGAGCACCAGTCGTGAGCCCATGACAAAGCAATCTACAGAACGGAAAAAAAAACTTTATAATTGTCGAGTCACTACGTACCCCACACAACTTTTTAGAAATGGTGAACAAAGTACGAATTAAAGGACAAGTTTTTGATCAAGCTTCTTTTAACTATTTTAATAATCATTATCAAAGAATCTATTTAGTGAAGGATAATTTATTATTTTTTAAGTAAAGAAAATACGCACCTGATATTCGCTTCTTAATAGTAATACGACATCGCGCTTGATTGGTGAGCAGTCTTAGTGGTGTTAGGTCCTTGTCCTTTGTACTTTGAGCTTCTATTCTGACGGTCTGCCACTCGAGCTCTTTGAATATAAGTAGCTGCCCGCGATCCGGATCTTTTACCCTCGTCATTCGGAGATCGCAACGTTGCCACGTTGGCGATTTCGATTCTACCATTATTCTTGAGATCTAAAAAAAAAAAGAAAGAAAACGATTTTGACATGAGTAAAACGTCGATAACTAAATATGTAGCTTGTAATCATTTAATCTCATCTTTTTGGTCGCAAAATCATACGTCCCGAATTTTTTAAAAATAAATTTTCTCAATGTATAATTTCATGCATCGATCGAAAAAGCCATCCAGATATGTTTCTCTACCTGTACGGAAGCAACGAATGCGGGACTTTTGAACGTTATAGACACCGTGTTGACGGCGACAGTGATGCCGTCGATGACTTTGTGGATGAAGGAATATTTGGCTGAGCCTGGTAGGGTGGAAGCGCCTTGTGGCGAACACGGACTTCGAAGATCCTCGCATGTTTCGACCTCTATGTGAACTTCGTCCAGACGCTGAAATGTCACACAATTTTTTTTAACACCTTTCTTTTTTTTCTAACAAAAATGTTTAAAAAATTACATCGGCAGTGGATGTCTACCGAGCATGAACCTACCAGAAATATTGGAACACTCTTCAGTTTTGTCCATTGTATACGAAAGGTGACTTTATTGCACCAAGCGTGTGTCAGCCTCAACCAGGAGGGCAATTCCAGAAGATCGGTGAGTACAATTTCATCGAGCTCCAAGTTGCTCAGTTCTCCTTCACCCTTGAACGTGCTCAGGTTGATCTTGTCCGCCGAAAGATTCTTGCAGAATCTAGAATCAAGATCGATACATGGATTATAATTCTACTCAAAGCTTTTTTCATACGCATTCCATTTGGCTGTACAAACAAAATTAATATGAAAAAGAAAAATTGTATCCATATTTTATTATTTATCTACAGAAAATTTTGAAAAACTGGCTACTCTTCGTTCTTCAAATTAAAACGCCGACCGCATGTAGTACTAAATATTATATGAATTTTATATTATAATGAATCCGGAGAATTATTTTTTAATTCCTCAATAATATTTCTTGAGACGACTGTGCAGAATACCAAGATGAAAATTGAATTATGAAAGATACAACAATTTTTCAGGAAAATAATTTTTTGTAATATGTGTGAAATTCACTTTCCATCCCCTGTACAATAATGGGGGGATTGGGGTGATTAACTCATACATCACGTGTATCAACCCAGTTACATTTTGGAAATTTCATTTTTCGACGGTTTAGATTTTTCTAAACATTCTGAAACTAAAAAAAATCTTTTTTATGGAAACGAAGTTTGTTCTCTGCCATAAGCGAAATTGACGACATAAAAGAAGACATGAATCAATAAAAACAAAGACAAAGTAAAAATTAATAACTGAACTTTCTGCCACGAATGATTTACAACTTAAAAGTAGTACCGAGTTATTAGCTATGAGACGAGTACGAATTACACAGATGGTGTTAAACGCACATCGTCAATATAGATAAGGTATGTGCTGCGCAATATGAATTGCTAAACTGCAAACACAAGAATGTCCTTGTTAAGTTGGCATTCTCAGAGAAAAATGAAACTCAAACTCACAACAGTCGCAATACAGTCTGAACGATCACAACATGATAACGGTGCAAGGAGGGCAGTATAATGATAAGAATATACAAATGTAGAGAATAAATTAAGATGTAAGACAAGAAAAACAAAAAAATTTAAGACTGTTTGGCCAACTGTGTTGAAGTAGACTAACATCACATTGTGCGATACTGCTAATAATTAATATTGATATTTATCGATGGATTACTCCTTTTACAGTTTTATCAAAATAGAACATTTCAATAAATATATGACTTAGTTTGTTATCACATGTGTTCCCTTCAGTCTTCAAAACAAATACAAAAATAAATAATAATGCTCTGTTATTTTATTTTCAATTGATATGCAATATCAATTGCCAAAATACAAACACAAGTATGTCCTCCTTAAGTTTAGGTTCTTACAAAAAAAATGAAACTTAAACTCGCAATACTCGCAAAACAGTCTCAAGGATAACATGACAACGGTGGAAGGAAGACAGCATAAGTATGTGAATATACAAATATAGTGAATAAATTATGATATAAGCAGAAACACAAGAAAAACCAAAAATTTAAAGTTCCATTTAAAGCTACATTTAAAGGTAAATATTGCATCGCCAGGCTCGTAATATTACTGCATTGTCAGAATCATAACAATATTGCATTCTCTGGATCATAATAATATTGCATCTATCAGGCTCATAAAAATGCTCTTTCATTGCTCCATTCTTTTATTCTCAATTGACATGCAATCAAATTGTTTGCCCCAGTTGCCCAGTCGATTTATACAGTTGATTTATAGAAACAGGCGTTGTTTATATACTGCAGAAAGAACCGGGTCTGATAAATCGAAAGTACACAAAGCAATAATTGTTAAAAGAACAACACCAAATAACGACAATATTGAGTTTCCGTCGCAATGATCAAAAGTGCAATACTTTCGCTGAGAAGACGATCATGTTTTTTTGGCAAACCGGATTGTGGTATAGTGAATGCGAAAAAAAAAACCATCGAGACCCACCTCGACAGATGTTTCAGCAGTTGATTTTTAATAATCGAAACCATTTCGCCTGTGCGCCGTCGTTGACCGCAAAATCTTTCGCCTTACTCTCGATCAGTCAGTGCATTTGGTAGTGCGAATCTTAAGCCCGTTTTCCCCCGGAAGACACCCGAGAGGAGCAATGACACATTTTATTACCGGAAATGTTTTTTGACTTTGACACTCGCTGAGCACTACACGCTACGTCGTCGATTTCGGTGGTGCCGTTGGGCCTGTGCCTGTGCTGTGTGGACTAGTGCTATACTACAAAAGTCGTCTGCGCTGTGGAAGTGTGGACTACTGGTGGACGACGGACGACGACCCCCACCGACCGGACAACGACTGACGTTGTCGGCGACACATCGATAACTATCGATTAAACAAATAGTACTATCGAGACGGGGAAAAAAGTATTTTCGAGAAAAACACCTTTTTTTAAAAATCTAATCTCACGTTATCGCGACGGTTTGTGGCCGTAAAAAAGAGTTCATTAAGTGTACTTTAAACTAAATGAACTTTCTAATCATAATAGTCAAATTCAAATGTCCTTAAAATTTCCGGGAATTTATAATGCAACTGCGAGGGTAATATCGACTGCTAATAAACAAAACGGCGTAGCTAGTCTGCTTTAAGACGAGGTATACTCCCTTGTGTCTTTTGGAAGTCGATACATCTACATATCTAGGATGGTTTCATCGATGACTCACAAACTTGAGTGAACCCGCTCCGATCTTGCCGGGCCGGGGCCGTTCGGTTACAAAAACTGTAAGGCTCGTCGTCGCTTGACAACAATTTCGAAACCGCGAACTTTTCCAACCAACGAAATCTTAAAACGCCTTTGTCCGTAGTCAGACCTAGGACTCTTTTTTATCGACCTCGATAGTGTATGTCGGTAACCGCGAACTCTACCGCGATACGCGTTAACCGCTTGCACTTGGCCCGGGGCATAAAGCCACAAGGAAAGTAGAAGAAGGCAATACACTCTCAGATTCGCGACCTGCGTGCATGCGTAGACAGCCTATATATGTGCCCATTTACATAGAAATGTGACGCATACAGTTTGACACAAAAACAAAAAAATGTGAAAATTTTATGCGACCAAAACTTTTCGCAAAGTTCGGCTCGTGTCCGGGACACACATCGTTCAATCTTGGACAAAAAAATTGCTTATGAATACTAAATGTGAGGAACTTGCGTACAATGGATACTTATTGGTGATCGGCTGCGTGTTTGTAAATCTAACGCAGACCTCGTGTGTTGCGTTATCATCGAACGTCACTTGTTTTGTGGCACTGCGCTCTCTCGAGTCTGTAATCCGCTTTGCGGTTTCTAACAATTCTGGTGTCGCCCTCCAGACAAAATCATCAAACAGTCGTGCTGATGGATTTTATAATGCGTTGTGCGGACTGCCATCGGTGCTTGAGGAATCACGTTAGGTACGTGTATTGTATTGTAATTAGGCAAGGGCGATGAATGCCCAGCAATTACGCCTCCAGCCAAATACGTTGTCGCATTTAATACGCGAGCCATATTCGATAAAATAATTCGCTCGGCGTTGTTCTCTACTGGCGGAAAGGTTAAATAAAGTGTAAAAACAACAACAACAACAACAACAAACGTTAATGGATCCGATTTACGACACTCAGCCAGGTTCAACGATATTGGAACTTATAAAAAAATCGTAATCACACTCTCCTTAAGGCGAAGCTAGACACGTTTGAGTGCGAGAGAGATAGTGTTAAAATTTCGAATGCATTTTTCTTTTAAACGATTCTATAAAGGGAAATTGTGCAAATCGCTTTTTATATTGTTGAAGCATTTCCGAGGAAAACTAAATAAAAATTGTAACTTTGTCTTTCTCGCACTCGTACGTATTTAGCTCCCCACTAAGCGCAGTTTTTAATGGTGCAAAAAGAAAATCGTTCCTTTAAAATTCTGTATTCGTCCGCTCATCTAAGCTCTCCTTGCTTGAATGGAAAAAACAAGATTCAATCGTCGCACAAATTGTTGATTTTTTCAGTTTAGTGTCCATCGATTCTGTTTGGCTATATATTGTTACGTTCTTGTAGAATAAATAACAAGTGTATTTTGTTTTAGGGTGGAGATTATTAAGTACAATTGCAGCTAAATATTTCGAGCATGAACTGTCAAACGTCTCTTCTCTCTGAAAGTCCGATCAAGACCATAGTCATCTGGTCAGTCGATAATCCGTCCATTTCTTATTTGACATACAGAGTTATTTCAGTCTTCTATGTAATATCGTGTGTCTCATTCAATTTTAATACAATTTTCATTGAACATAGTAATAATAATAGATGGAAAACATTAAAAAATTTTAACTCTGATTTGCAATGTTCGTCCGATGTTTTTCCTTTGTTCCACATCGGAGCTTGGCAAATACGCTAAGTGACATACGTATTGAAGTACTAACTACTTGAAGTACACTGCCCGTCATTGATGTCTTGATTTTCTGGTTTTTCTATCATCATCTTGCTTAATGTCTTCCATCCCGCTAAGACATCGAGCAAGATATTTGGGAAAATTTTGTGTTCATGACGGGCAGTGTACCAAGCACTGGATAATAATTGAGTACTAACAGAACTTAACTGCTGAAGTTCTGAGTACTGAAAACTGACTCTGTACTTTATTCTTCAATACGTTCTTCAAGTAATTAGTGTACTTGCCTGGCTCTGTTCCAGATAAAATGCTCAGGCAAAGATGTATTTTTTATAATCAATTTGTAAAAGTCTCCTCGATTATTGTTCATTAAATTTTTCAGAATAAAATGAGGAATTGACAATTTGGACACAGTACCCGAGGAACTCGGATACCCGAGCGACCGGAACAATGGCTCGAAGTCAAAAGTACGGCAACGACACCCTCGACGTATTGAACAAGGGCTGCTTGGACCAGTACGACCAACTTGCGTGCAGCCGCATCAGTACTTTAGTTCTTGTCAGCGCGATAACATGCTTCTTTGTTCTACTGAAGATCATAAAGTATCATGCATACAAACACTCCCAGATGCATCACTATCTCATATTTTATGTTTCTGCTATCCAATGCATTCTATGGTAAGAATTATAATTATTATTATGAGAAATTTATCAAATGAACATTTTTATTAATTGTCAGTTCGGATTTTATTCATCTTTGGGTTTTATTATTTAATTAATTTTTGGCTTTCATAATTTTTTATAACTTTTAGTATGAAATTTTAAACTAAAATGTATTGTGTTAAAAAAAACGTTTTCATTTTTATTATAATTATGCGTACAAGACATGTTTCAAAAACATTTTTTTAATAATTTTTTACCTGTGAGCTAAATATAAACTAAATTTTGGCCACTACCTAAAAAATAAGCCCGCAAGACTCGCAGCGATTGTGTGTTAATGATGATTTTGATTGTTATTCAAGCGCCGTCGGTGCCGTATATGCAAATCGGTACCCTCAACTGGACTTCACCACCAATTATCTTAAGCTGCTTCACTTCATTCTCATCTGTCATCTGTTCTGGTCTTCGGCAGCTCGGACTCGTCACCGGGATGACATAGTTCAGCACGTTATAAACCCAGTTCTATGCCTCTACACACTTTACCTTACTACTGTTGTACTAATGGGAATGGTTGACATTAGCGGTACATGGACCGAATGTTTCCGTAAGTACCCGAATTCCTAGTGGTCTAACGAGTTTGCCGTACCGATTATACAAGAAAAAAAAACTAACAATTGTAAATGATAAAACGGGCATTGTCTTCCGCAGGTCCTTACTGGCTGATGCTATCCGGAGCCGACTTTATTGCGGTTCAGCTTTTCGCAACCGTCGCCCTTTATCTTACACACAACAGTAGACACTCCGCAATATCGACTCTGATGCTGCCGACCATCCACTCTCAGGCCCGAGACCTTTGGTTCATCACAGTCGTCTTTGAAATTTCGGCAGTCGTTTCCATCATATTCGACAGTCTCATGTCATTCAGTAAGCGTGCAATTGAAATTATTCGGTCCTCAAAGCTAACAGATACCTGCATTAAACAATACTTTCTCTCCTCGCTTACTTAGTGTGTTATGAGAAAGTACTGTAAAAAAAAATGGTCATTTTAATGTACCAGACTGGAAGTTTTTATGCAAATACTAGTACATTAAATTTAATGTGCAATGGTGATGAAAAATTAACATACTCTTTTATAGACATTAAAGTAAATCAGAAAAATTAAATAACCTTTATAGTAAAATTAAAGTAAATTATTAAGCATTAAGGTATTCCAATGTTTTTAATACACTGAACATGAATTTTTCATCGAAATCGTACATGAAATTTAATATACCAGTTTTTTGCATAAAAACTTTCAGTCCGGTACATTAAATTTCATCAGATTTTTTTTACAGTGTAAAGCTTGGCTCGATCATTATGGAAATATTGATTTTTTTTTTTCAGTTGGGAGAGAAGATACCGGTTGTAGCGGTATCTACAATCACGTGCAAGTATATTACAGTCTACTAATCACGGTAGTCACGGTACTTAAATACTTTTTGCCAACGTGGACACTCCTCTGCATTTTTCAACCGACGCGGTTCAAATCGAGACCGTCCGAAGTTGGATTAACGACCCACTATAACATGGTGAGAACATCGCATTTTTGGTTATCTTACTGGCTCGTGGTTATCGATTATTGACGAGAATATTTTGAATATTTCAGGAGGGGACGTGTCAGAATCAGTACAGAAGAATGTTTTTCTCGCAAAGCGGTGGATTAACCGCTTCGCTACCTTATCCTGCGATCCCGTATTCGAACGATTCGCCTATATATGGGAGCTTCGGTGATTTCTCATACACCGACAGCTCCTCGGACATTTCGCCATCGATAGCGCACTGCTGGAGCATGGACGACGATGCGTATGGGGTTGGCGAAAAAAATTTCATCGGTCTCGATCCAGGACGCGAGAATCTTAACAATCAGCATAGAATCGAGCACAATCGTCAGAATTATGAAAAGACTCTGAACATGAATGACAATGACGAGCACAGCGACGACGGAAAGGATCGTACAAACAGTAATCTGACGACCATCAATGAAGAGAGTACGAACATCGCGGAGAGTCCACAGAAATAATGTGCATTGCTCAATCAATTCTAAGTCACGGTGAACCTAGTCGAAGAAGAAAAAAAAAATGAGACGTCGGAGCACGTATCTGATACTCGGTGATTAAAATCGACTCAGATTTTTAAACAGTTGCCAGGCAATACTAAATAGTTATAAATAATAAAAAAAAAAAAAAAAAAAAAAAAAAATAAAAACAACAAAAAAAAAAAAAAAATAAAAAAAAAAAAAAAAAAAAAAAAAAAAAAAAAAAAAAAAAAAAAAAACGATGATTTATACCCACCGATGTAAGTAAACTCTGGGACTAAATCATCATAAAGTTTAGTCGAGTGGAAGACCGGTGGATTTCGACGATTGATCCTGATGACCAATACTTTTTTCTTGACAGACCTTTTTCTTGGCATCGGAATCGTCGTGTAATTTCGTACACAAGCGACGAATCTGCATGACGCTCATCCGTAGACAACGAAAAAAGTGAATTTGAGAAATAAATTTTCGTCGCTAGCGTCGGAGTTTTTACGTTTAAAGTCGGAATGTTCATACTGGTTTCCCATTGTTTTATATATTTATGGATATATAGATATAGTTTACTCACGGTATCCTGTATGAACTTCCGGGGCCTACGCGTATGTTATTTCAACATGGGAAATAGGGTACCGCTTGGAAAACTATGTCAGCGATATCCACAGAAAGTCTTGATGACATCGAAAGACGAAGCCACCCGTAGTGTGAATTTTTATACGATCTATTCTGTTACTTTTTTTTATCTGGCGGTGCGGTGATATCGAAAATTATTCAAAAAGCCAGGAACAAGAAACTTCATTACCCCCGAAAGTTTTCGACTTTTTCACTTTAGTATGAATATTATCGAACGTCAGGTATTAGAATGCACCTACACCTCCGTGAATACCGGGGTAACAACGCGCACGGCGAAGCAACGATTTTGTTTCTCTAACAAAATGTGGATAGTTAATAATTCATTGTCGTGGTAGCAATGAAAAATTACTGCTGCAGCGAAAAATTTGCTGCCACAGCAAGATATTTCCTCGACTCTGTATTAAGTAGATAAATTAGTTACTGGAACAAAATTCTTCCTGTCCCAACAAAAATGTTTTTTCTCCGTGCGTGCCTTGGACACTGCGATTATCGTTTTTTCCTGGATTCCGTCTGATCAGATGGTTACAGAAATTATGTAAGGTCCGTGTTTTAATCTAAAACGTAAAGTAATAAACGTCGTAACTTAAAATACGCCTCAACTTAAGCCGGAAATCTGGAGTAATTTCCGATTTAAGGGGTACCTATATTTGTAAATATTATAAAATATGAATGACTATAGGGAGACGATACGTTGCAATTGTCATATGCATCAGATGTTATTCGCGGTGGAATGAGTATCACGATGCTGATGTTACATTATATTATACTATATTCATAACCGGCCGATTAAAATACTCATGCAACAGCGTGTTGCAACTCGCTCTAATACTAGAGTTCCTTATACTTGTAATGTCTTTTGGATTAAATATTCAAAAGATATTCATTGACGGTTGACATTTGTACATAGAAATATTCAAGATATTCAATAAAAAAAAAATCTTCAATTATACTTGGTCAGAATTACGAGCACTTCGCGAACAATCGCAATGCTTATAATCGTGATCGGTGAGTTGCAATTTAATTTGTTTGTGTCGCTGACACATAGCACTGTCCTCGGATGACCTGATCGAAATCTAAACTGAATTATGTAAACCGGACATAAAATTCGATACGAGCGCCCATGGCACGCGCGCTGAAAATTCCCGATACCGTCTCATTTGCATCGAGAGTTGATTACACAAGAGGTAACCTTTTCGACCCTCACGACCGCTACATTTTACGAAACGTTTGTGCTTTTTTCGTTTCAAAGCGATAAAATAAGAAGAGAATAAATAAGTACGTCTAGGTCTGCTGATGCAATTGTCAGACGGTTTTCAATAAGTGTCAATCGGATTCTTTAAAATTGTCGGAGATTAAAGAATTTTCGTGTACAGAAGACGAGTGCCCACAGTAACCATGAATTTTGAAGAATATCGGATTAACACCTGCGAAAAGCAAATACTGCCGATAAGCCGACGTTACTGACCTCTAAAATACAGAAATGTTTTCGGTTGCGTCGAATAAAAGGAAAATGCTGGTAAGAATTTTGAATCATACGTAATAATAATAATAGTGCACCAACCCGTATTCGTTTCCTTAATGTAAACAAAATGAGTACTAGAGCGTTCAGACGGAGAAGCGAATGCGGACCATATGAGATGCATGGTAACCTAAATTGCGACTACGAAATGATACGCTGCAGAAAAATAGACAAATGAACAATGCACAAAATCTGTCAACGTGGGTGGGGTATTAAAATGTATAATAGAGGTGAAGATGTCAAATACTTGAGACTGAAACGGCCTCGAAAACGTCCACACATGTGTTTGCATATGTTCCATCAACAAGTGTTTTATGTAGTGTCGCTATTACAAACGAATTAACACATGGGAAGTGTATCACCGAAAACAGAATATCGAGATAGTTATTCGATTTCAGTAATTTCGAATTGCGAACCTATTTTGTAGGTTATAATTCGTTTCATCGTCACGTGTCAAAATAATTTGGTAGTTTATGTTGGCAGTTATGGAGGCGTCTTCAAACGTACACCCTTCAAACCCAGGAAGATAACCACCACAGAACGAACGCATTTGGAGCAATATTTGCGACACGTGCAACGCATATCGCAAATATTGCGCCAACTGCGACCGTTTCGTGGCGTGTGTATACTGGAAACGTACACATATACAGATTCATCGTAACATAACAAAATTTTATACTTGAAAAAATTGCACATGGCGTTCATACTTACACGACGAATTTGTACCCTTGTGGAAAAACCACGGGTTGTTTTTTTGACAAATTACCCTAGCCGACGCTGCGACCATCAAAACCGCCGAAAAATCGACTGGTCGTTTTCGGACAAAAATACGTTCGGTAAAACGACTGTTGAAATAACTTCATCCGCGTCCTCGCGAGCCATATACGAGTAGCTTCCAGTGAGAGCTTTCAGTCAGGTCGTTTTACATTTTATGACTGGACGAATTACCGCGGAAACGACCGTTCAAACGACCTTTCAGTCCGGCTGGCGTTAATGCGGTTGTTTCTTCGGTTGAAAATAAAATAATGACCGGACTAAAAAGTGTTTTGAACAGTCGTTTTCGCAGTAGTTCATTCGCTCGTTAATTGTAAAAACACCTGACTGAGAGCCCTCCCTGGAAGCTGCTCGCATGCGGCTCATACGGACACGTATAAAGTCGATTTGATAGTCGTTTTCGCGGACGTTTTTTGTCCGAAAATGACTGTAGCCCTGCGCATAACGTCTACAGGTCCTACGACGTAAACACTCCGCGGTGGGTGTTATTTTTAATACTTTCGTTAGTTTAGTGCTGCAAATCATGCATGTTTTAATTTTTTTAATTTACAATATCTTGGAACGATATCTTGAAGATGACTTTTAAGAAATCACTAATCTAATCGTTCAATCGATTTCCCTATCGTTTAATGATTATTTTCGATGGTTGAATTCAGATAAGAATTAACCGACCAGTCAGCGACGAGTGGAATAATCCGTATAACCTAACCCCGCTTACAATCCCCGATCGGAAACTATGGGCGGAGGAATGCGGAACCACAAACACGATAGCTATCGCGTTTATGTTTCCGAAATCATTCGTCTTCCGTCGTTATCTAGCGGAATTTTTTAGCAGCGAGGCGGATGTATAAAGCAATGAATAAACTGCTCAGCATTTTTTTTAAATTGCCCCTGCTGTGCCTATGCTATTTTTTAAATTGCCAATGAGCTTTCACTGAAATTGAATGGAAACAGACCAATAGGTCTGTTTCCATTCAATTCCATTCCAACGAGAGTAGATAGAGGAATCAAATGCACCGAGGTTTCAATTTTTTTCTATGCCGCTAACGTCTAATGAGAATTCCTGGAAAAAGCCTGGCGTCGATATAAGCCCGAACGCGTGTTCGTTTACCTAAACTGGAGTCGAAATGAGCCCGACCGCGTGTTCCTTTATAAAGTCGCGCTCCCGTACGTAGTATGTGTAACTCAACTCAGCTAGAATCGGGCAAAGACCGAACGTGTGTTCGTTTTTGTCCCGTGAAGCGTTTCCGGTTCCGAGCGCTCTGGAACACTCTGGAAGTACTCTAGAAGCGCTCGGAGTAAAAGTTTACTCTAGTAACGAACAGACCTAATGTTACTACGGGAAGGGGAAGTTTTCTTTGCCCACCACACAAACCATTATATTTTTTCCATTAATTCTCTGTGGCATATTACGGCGTATGTGTTAAGATATTTCCTAAAAATAGATAAGAAAATAAAACGTAAAGATCAAATCAAAGACACGTATCTGGTCCTAGCACAAGATAGGTTCGAGCGTGTTTTATCTTGTTATCAAATCGAAGTCATCAGTTGCGATGACGTCGAGCGTTCGTCCGATAACACGCCTTTTTCCGCTAACAATATATGCACGAAAAAATTGCGAGGACTCGATACTTTGTGATACGGAATGATAAGGGAAATATTTCTCCCGAAAACAAAACGAAAGCAAAATATTTTCACGGCCAACGGCGGGATCTCCCTTCATAATAACAATAAGACGTCACTTCTTCGGAAGTTGTCTGACGTCTGCATTCAATAACAAACAACCTTGGCCAACTCCACTTGTGTGCGCAGATGCAGCTCGATGACTCCGGATTTTCGGCAGCTGGAGGTCTAACATCATTTTTGGCAGAAAGAGATACACAAATACAGGCAACTTTTTTTTCATTCTGAAGGTCGAATTTTAAGACGTTCGGTTGAACTGAAGATCGCTCTTGACATCGAACGTAAGATCCTAGTTTGGCCCGAACTTCATTGTGTGCGTAAGTTCGAACTTGACTCGTGCTTAAGTTTGATCTTAAGTACAAACTTAAGTCCGAACTCAAATTCGATTGTAGTTCGAGTTTGATATTAAGTTCGAATTCAACTTCGAGCTTTAGATCGAACTTTGACGCTTTTCCGGCGTAGAATGTCTTTTTGGATCCCAAATGAGTTTAACGTTGATGACATTGTACTGTCATCAATAGGTGATTTGGCAAAAGAATTTTAAAGAGTTAAAATCGCTTTTGAAATCGAAGATTGGCCCGAACTTCATTGCATGCTTAAGATCTATCCCAAAATCGAACTTGATTTCGTGTTTAATTTTAGTTATTGAATTAATGAATAATTAGTTATCGAAAAAATCTCAACAACGAACTTAGTAATAATTAACAATTAACAAATTACAATTGACATTGGCCATCGTATCTCAAAATCTATTCGTCCGATTCAGTTGAAATTTAGACAGATCTTTGATCATAACATTTTCTATCTAATGACCGGATGATAAAAAAAAGTTAATTTATTTATTACATAGAAAATGTTATAATCAAGAATCTACCAAAATTTCAACTGAGTCGGTCGAATAAATTTTGAAATACGATGCCCGATGTTAATTATTAATTGTTAATAAGTCCGTTGTTAATGGATATTTTTCAATTAAAGAAGATCCAAACTTCACAACACCTTGTACTAACTATGTCTAAAAACCCGATCTTGTCCGTCTAATACGCGCGTAAAAAAAAATGTTTAAAATCAACCAATTTTTAGACCAAACCCTGCAAAATCCTGCAAAATCGACCCTAAATCTGATCTTTCAATGTTTCACATCATTTTAAATACGCCTGCACGAAAATCGCGAAAACAATCTTCGCTAAACTGTTTCCTCAAAACGAATTCTAGCTTTTCTGTACAAAACTAAATAAATCGTCTTCTTATGTTAAAAACTCGCAATCACGCTGACCAAAATCATTTGCATAATAAAAACCGCGAATGCTTTAATGCAGCTTACAAATAATACAAGTACTTTCGCCGGTACAAAATCGTCGAGAACCGATCAGTGAGAGTAAAGAAAGCTCAGCGATGAAAAAAGTTTTGCAAAGCTGTAACATTTATGTCGGAAACTAAAGGGGGTTAAAACAAATAAGCGCTGCGCCGCGAAGACAACATTCTTATCTCGTAAGAGAGTAAACGCCTATTATCGCTTTGTGTTCTTGGCGGGCCATCTCCCCGCCAGCCAGTCACCCCATATCTCCCTCTCGTTTACCGTTTCGCAATAATTCCGTGCTGCGCGCATTGTCATTATACTCGAAGCGCTCGTCCACATGTATTCACACAATTGACTCATCTCTCGTACGTCAGTGTGACCTCAGCGCGGCAATGTGCGGAGTGGCGAAGTTGGGGACATACAAAATATCGCCTCCTTCCGTATTTTACCCTCGTTCCATCTCCTTCGAGAACTCTCGTTTCGTTAGTCTGCACTACGAGTCGACCCGCTCATATTATATGCACATATACACATGCATATCTATATTTATACACATACCGATATGCGAATATTTTTAATTCGGACTTCTCCCGGAGGGCGGCCGCTCGCTTGATAAATAAAATATTAGCCAATAGTTAATTCGAATGCATTATTCGAGAACGATCGTGCGAGGAAATTGACACAAGTGCCCTGCCCGTCCGACGAACTGTTACACTCCGTCGTCCGCTTCGGTGCTGCATCACGCGCGTCATTACTCCGCGATCGAGTTTCCTCAAAACTCTCTCTGTGCATGCGGCATAAATCTCTGTGTACGCGAGTAAAACGTTTCGTTTCTTTCCCCCAATATCATCGCCGGCCCGCCCGGGCGCCCATCGTATTATCAGTTCCCACGGACACCCGTGCTTATCCATTTTTTTTGTCCATAATCTCTGTGGCAGTCGAAAGAGGCAAAGGAAAAAAGTACGGAGCCGAGTGGAATCAGTTCGTAAGAAACCGTCGGACTCGATCGTTCGCTGAGCTCCCGAGCGATTCAGCGGTCGTGTGAGCAACCCTCGATCGACTCTCGCGCGCACACGGACCCGTAACGCTGAGACTTTGACGTATAATGAGCGTCGAGTCTCGTCCATCAGTCATTGATCAACGTATGTGCATCGATTAATTCGAAAATTATGGTTCACCTAAGGCGCAAGGTACGTACTCGGTCGCCTTTACAGTAGAATCTCGCTTGTCCGACCTTCGACCAACCGACCTCCGTTATCCACCGCACCCAATTCATCCGAGCCCTCCGCGTTAACCCAGATGTAGGCTCCGATAATACGGAAACCTCGGATAAGACGGATAAAGCAGCATTGCGCTTAAAGTTGTACAAGTTTGCTGCGTCTTTATATTGCGGGCTGGAAATACGACAGTTCCGATTTTAGAGTCAATTGCTTTCTTTTGTATGAACTTCCCAGGTAGCACTACAAATTTGTTATCAGAAAGTGATGTAAATGGGTTACACATTTCAGTCTACACCCAGAAAAAAAAATTTATTTGACGGCCACCGTTCATTAAGATTAAGTAAAATATTTATTTGATTTAAATAAATATTTATTTAAATGAAATAAATATTTTACTTAATCTTAATAAACGGCGGCCGAAAAATAATTTTTTTTTCTGGGTGTAATCGGTATACGAAAGTTACCTCCCATCAAAAAAGTTAACTTTTGGACGTAGGATAGCTTGTAGTTACCATCCGGACGGACATATGTAACCCATTTAGATAATTTTCTGATAAGTAATGTTTTTGTGCTACCTGGGTTAATGTTAATTAACTTGTTTATAATTATATTTTAAGAAGTAGCTACATTAAATAATAAAGTAAATGTTTATATAAAGTGATGTGTTATTTAAAAAAATATATAATAGTAGTACAAGTTTGACTTGAGTAGGGTAAAAGTGGCGAATATGGACCGGTCCATATATCATTGATCTATGTGTTAATCGAGGTGGGCCATATTCACCAGTCATAACGACGTAAGCTCTTATGTCACTTCGATCGGTATTATTACCTCATAGAATTATTATGCGTTAACTGTAAAACATGCAGACTCTGCTTCAATCGGGACGCTACAGTGTGTTCAGCTGGCCGAGGAAGTGCGAACCGTGTTTTCCTTGTATTATCGTTGATGATTCGGCATTTCACTTTCGATTCATTATCGGTGGTTCCGAAGAGACCTTGAGGTGAATGTGATAACCCTCCGTCGGGAAAAGACATCCTGATAAACAAACATCCTGTTCGTCGCTTCGGATAATGACTTTCCGAACACGTCACCAAAAAAAAAAACATCTGGTAGAGCGAAATCGTCGATGAGTCGAGGTACCACTAATGAAAATCTTGCGCGTAGCTTTCTCTGTGAGAAAGTTCGTTAATGGATTTTTGAATTCGATGTTTCCATACCGAACGTCATGTGCCAATTACTTTGCGGCTTTAAAAAAATGTATCTTACTTATTTTTTATTGATTTTTTCACTTACTTATTTTTTACTGAATTATTCACTTACTTTTTTTTTACAGATTTTTTCATTTACTTATTTTTTACCATTATCTAAAATTTATTTTGCTTTCAGTAAAATATTATTTAACTGAAAGCAAAAGAGCATTACCGGTTACATAACTGACCAGACTCGGATCGGACGTTCGGATTGTTGATAATTTTCCGATGTCTGTGTCGCTACGGTGAAAAGTTTTTCAGTGTGATTAATTGAGAACAAGAATGTAATAATTAGTAATTAGGAAAACCTGAGAATTTATTAAATGTTACATTCCTTCTTTTCTTTATTTGAGTATTCAGTCTGCGCTGAATTTTATGATGTCATAGTTTGAATCTGGATAGTGATTAAGCTAAACACAGATTGACCTAGGAACAAACACCTTACTTTCTTATATAGTTATATTAAAAGGGAAAAAGCTGTGCTTACCCACAATCGATATTATCTTTTGACTTGGCCATCGACATCATTCCAATCGTACAAATTTACGTAAAATATTTTTTGTACACCTAGTAAAATATTTTATTTATCGATACATAGCAACCGTGAATGAGAAAACGTACCATTACTGAACTTATGTTTGCAGCAAAATTTTTTAGTTGCGTTTCATCAAAATATAATCGAATGAATCAAAAGATTTTATAAGAGATATCAGATGTCAAGTCAGTCCACTATCTCCCTTAGGCATCTTCAAATTGTTTTCCAAATAATGCATGCAGAATCTTATGAATAGATATTACACATTTTGTAATTTTTACTGTGTTGTACATCCAGTTACTAATTTGTATTCTTGTAATATTTTTATAATAAATTAGTGTTTCACATAAAGAATTCTTTGAAGAATTGCCAAAAAGTAGTAATACCTTTTATTTTTATTTTGCTTCCTCGTGGAGGAAGCTTTGTTTTTATGAAAAAAAAAAATATCGAGATTTTTATGAAGACATATTCAGAATGCTCCAAAACGGCAGTACGTCGCTTCTACAGAACCCAACACTACACATCACCTACTGTACACAGCAGTAATTCTATACTTGGCTCGACTGCGTGCAACCGCGTCGGTACACAATGCTCGACTCTGCATAAACCTACCTGTACACCTGCTGAAACTCTTCACAAGTATATTTTGTCTTTACTCTAACTATATGCAGCCAAACTGAATACGCTTTACATAAATTAGGGATATCAAGATTGTGCCCAGGTAAACTGTTCACGGCAAAACTCTACACGAGTCACATGAGCGACAGCAAAATTCTACAGAATTAAAACCTCATAAGGAAAAATTCAACACATGGAATGTTCTCCCCAGACATTAAAGGCATTTTAAGAGGTCGCTACGGGCTATTTAAAAAGTTGAAGACTTCGGTAAATCTAAATTTAAAAACTGATAAATTCCTAAGAAATCGATGCATTTTTAGAGATCGCTACCGAGGATTAAAAAACAAAGCTTTCGACAAATATAGCTAATGGTTGAACAAAAAGTTGTAGAAGGTGAAAAACTGCTGGGGAAAAATAACCGAATAGTTTATTTGAAAAAATATGTTTGTCGTAACAAAAGTACTGTAACTGTCGTAACAAGAGTACTCTTTTTTCAGCTGTTGAAGAAAATTAGGTAAATGACATATTTCGTTCGTTCATCCATATAGATATTTTATACTTTTTAACTACTGCAGGGATTGGTGGACTCCCTTTACCAGAAACTCCTACAACATTTTGTAATTGTTAGCTATAATTGTCAAAAACTTTGTGTTTTTTAACCCTCGGTAGAGACCTCTAAAAATTCATTAATTTCCGGGACCCTTCGCTCATCGCATTTTTATTTTATACCTCATGATAATACGGGGTAGTTCCCAGAAAATAAAAAACGTTCCCGTTAAGGACCACGCCATTGTACTCGGTCGAGACATTTTTTTCACCAACTCTACACAGACCGCGATTCACCACAGTTCCGACTGGACATAAGTTCGACTCTACACATTCACCAACTCACACACCCAGTTAACGTGCACCGATAAATTAGGGATGATGATAATTATTATTGATTAAAAACGTTAACTGAGGTGTGATTTGCCGTATCAAATATTGGGCTGAGAGTAAAATGAGTGGCAGATTCGTGCTCAATGGGAGAAAAAACATCAAACATATTTCTGAAACGACGACTAACTACAATTTTTGTAGGGAATCTTTGTAGTGAATATTTCAAAAATTAGTGAAACTCTATTATTGCCTTTACCGACAAAGCTTCCTCTATAGGGAGGCCAAATAATCACGGAAACCGATTTTTCATTGAAGCTTTGTACTTAAACAAAAGTAAATTAAATGAGGAAGCTTTATGAAACTCAAGATTTTTACTCTTTGTTATTTACATTTTACATCGTGTAAATTTCGGGAATCGTCGGTTAAGTTTTATTCGCCGTCTTCCTAGCATCCTTTTGTGGTTATTTGAAATACCGCCGACGGTAACGAGACCTGTAAGCAATGCCGTTTAAGACCACAGACAGGGAAGAAAAAAGCCCCGAAATTGTCTTTTATCAGGGAATCGGCAGACGCAGATAATACTAATATGTTCCCGCACACCTGGCCCATGCTCAGCCGGTAACAAAAACTGTAATCAATGCCTCTTTGCTACTGCAAACAGCTGAGGAAAAGAAAATTGTCTTTACCTGCGTCTGCCGATTCCCCGATAAAAGACAATTGGCTTTTTTCTTCGCTGTTTGTAGTCTTAAACGGCATTACACTGATAAAAAAGTACAGTTTAATCAACTAAGATTCAGACAGGGACGTTCAAATAAATTTTTAGTTGGTCGAATAAAATATTTTAATGACTCCAAAATATTTTTGTGAAATCACCCAAACAAATTGTTGAACTAACCAATTTTTTAGTTGTACCAACAAAATATTTCGTTGAACGCCCCTGCCCGAGTCTTAGTTAATTTAACCGTATTTTTTATCAGTGTACTTACAGGTCTCGTTACCGTCGGCGGTATTTCAAATAACCAACCAACCAAATTACCAACGGTGTACCCACCGTTGGTAATTTTTTAATGGTGGGTTCTGGAACTAACGACGACAAAGTCTATAGGAAGGTAACCTACGACAATCTATTACGCATTGCCGACTATGATATGGTAATGCAATGATATAATCTGTTTTCGATGTTACTGTTATTCCGGGATTATCAGCTGCTCGAAGGTGGCTGCTATCATGTTTGTGATTATTTTTATTTGAGGCGTCTTCAGACGTACATGCGTTCATTGTAACGCAACCGACGACACCAAAAACAGTGCACAAAATCTAACGCGGTGTTGAAGTGTCCTCTGCAAATTTGTAAAACACTTTTAAAAAGTGCTCACATTCTCTAGTGAGCACAAAACGTAGCAGCACTTGTTACGTGCGAACTTACGTTAATTAATTTATTGTCGACTCTTTCTCTCAGACCTATTGGAGGAGTATCATGTCACTTTTGAAGTATGTGAAGTACCGCGATCGGTAATAAAAACCGTCACCAACTTTTTGTAACCGGTGATGAATAAATATACGACCCGATGAAGAATCTCATTGAAAAAGGATATCATGTCACTTTTCTTTTCTTTCAACCGTACCTTCCACTAACGGTGAAAAAAGCTGATAATTTTTTTATATGGTCCGAGCCCGGGTTGGGCGGCGAGGGAGGAGTTTCACTTAGCCTTAAGAGGAGGCGAAAGGAGGAAAGTGGTGACTTTAACAGTATGTGAAACAGACTCTAGCGGCGTTCCTTTCACTTCACCGGTACGGATTCGTGATTTTCACCTCCTCTTAAGATATTATGTCGAACTAGGGTAAAAGAGGGGAATATGGCCCGGTCTATATATCATTGCTTTACGTGTTAATCGAGGTGGGCCATATTCACCACTTTTACCCTACCTCGAAACACTCAAAAATTTAATCCTATTTTTTCAAAGACAGCAATGCCATTGATGCATACTTTGCCGTTCATAGACAGATAGACAAAGCGAAACGATAATTAGCTTGGGTCCGGTTTCATCCCAAGACCACGGGTAATTAGTTTCCAACTTCGTCAGTGAGTCGATGGGCGTGTCGCTGGATAAGATTTTTGATTATTTTCTCAGTACGGAAGCTCCGAAATCCTAATCTAAAATGATAACATCAATCTAGCAATCAAATACCCGGAAGCGATCAGATATTTCACAACAACAGTTCGGTTGATAGCTAATTTTGTTATCAGTTAAAAAATATATATACACGATACTTTCAAGGATATCCCCAATTGCAAAAACTTTATTTCTGTATTGTGACATTTTCAGGCTCTGTCCCTAGGAGGCTTGGCCAGCCAGTTGCAGCAGAACATAAGATTCAGTTCTTCCCTGAAGATTCAAGATATAGAAGTAATACAGCCGGAACGTTCATTCAAGGTATATTATTCGTTGCGGGACGTTCACAAATTCAAAGTGTCGAATGGTGTTCGAGCACTAATTGTTATTGTGTATCGGTTTTTTTTTTTTTAATTTTAGTATGCTGATTTGTCAGTTCGTTTTGCTCCGCCTCACCTGCTTCAACCCAAGCCGAGCGTCAGTGCCCTCTCGTTTGGAAAATGCTTCACGGATCACATGCTCAAAGTGTTTTACCATGAAGCGCTGGGCGGGTGGCAGGCGCCTGAGATAACACCGTTCGAAAATCTCGTACTCCATCCAGCAGCGAAAGTGCTTCATTATGCGATAGAGGTGAGAGAACGGCGATGGAAAATTGGAGCCTTTTTCCTTATCCAGTAACAGTCCAATAGTTATTGATGCGATATCCTCATCACGCTTTAACAAGTCAAAATAAGTTTATGCGGTATGTCTGTTACGCCCTATTGAGATTTTTAAAACGGCTTGAGCTTGAGAATTGACCGCTAAAATCTCGTACTCCATCCAGCAGCGAAAGTTCTTCATTACGCGATGGAGGTGAGGTGATTTTTTCATCCAATGGCCGTTGATGAAATATTTTTTTTTTTCACTGATGAATCTAATGAGACATCAGTGGGGATCTATGGCACATTATCTTTTTTATTAATTAACATTAACGAAAAGCATATTTAAATATACAATCGATTTTCATCCCACTTTTTTAATAAACGGAATTCTCTATACGCGTCGATTGCTTGCTGAGGAATTCTTGGGAGCTCGGTGTGAGCTACATTATTTTTTGATCGGCTCCAGCCCTAACATTGTACTTATTCGCGATCACTTATTAATTACTACAGTCCCATAGAAAGATCGTCGCGGCTACATCAAAGTCGATTGTACGGCGAGCTTAACATTGAATAACTTTGTTATGCAAGGAAGTACGACATCGAATCACACACATCAACATGATCTCGTGACACTTTTTAAGATAGCTTATCAAGGTTCAAGTTAAATCCTGTCAACCTTATCTCTGATGGTGCGGAGGTCTACAATTTTAATCAGTTCGACAAAGCGTATCTTTTGCCAAATAAATATACAGTACTATCGGCCACCGCATTAATAATTATTATTCCTTTTTTTTTTATCATTGTTTATCGCACAGACTGAGACTCGAACGACTTCGGATTGACATTTAGAGTTGACCGATTACCGCGCAAAAGACGAGAATGTTGACGATTCGGCCGCTTGGAAACATACTCGTGGATATCGACTGATACGACTCTTGACCCCCTCCCCTCATTCCGCTGATGTGCGTGAATTATTGAAATTGAGAACGGCGTCTCGGCTTATTGATGATTTCAGTTATTTGAGGGAATGAAAGCGTACCGTGGAGTCGATGGAAAAATACGGATATTCAGACCGGAGCTGAATATGGAGAGAATGAACAATTCAGCAGCTAGGTCCGGTCTGCCGCCTTTCAACGGATCCGAACTCATAAAGTGCCTCCAAAGGCTCGTCAGTATAGATCAAGAGTGGGTCCCACACTCCGAAGCTTCTAGTCTCTACATCCGTCCGACTCTCATAGGCATCGATGTGAGTATAGTGCGCTCACTATCTGCACGATAATGTATGTTCATAATTATATATATATGTTTCTATAATGTATAAAAGTCTTGCCGCCATCGCCGCCGTCTCAAGAATCTGGGAGTGGGGGCTTAGCTTTGACGTACGGAGAAGGAAGTCCCTTTTTAGGAAGATGACCCTTTGCTCCTTTATCATGAGGGAAAAAGGTCAGCTTCATTATATACGCGGCCCCTCCCCGTTCGGTGAAGCTGACCCCCCTCTCCGTTGGCAGAAATATTCTGCCCTGCTGCTCGTTGAACAAAATATTTTAATGGCTCAAAAATATTTTGGTGAGATCATCCAAAAAATTGTTGAACTAGCAAATTTTTTAACTGTACCACAAAAATATTTATTTGAACGTCCCTGTCCAAATTTTCAGATGATTCAATCGTATTTTTTTTATCAGTGTGGGCTCCTCCCCAGGGTTTGATTATTATAAGTAATATTGGAGACTCTTCAAGCGCCAACTGATTCGTTTCGTGGCGCTCGTTTATCTCGGTATTCATATGCATTTCCATATGCCAACTACTTAGTTTCGATGAGCTTGCACTGAGAAAAAGAAATAGTTAGATTAGACAAATATTTTGTTGGTGCAATAAAAATGTTTGTTTCGATCGAAAAATTTTTAATAAATTTAAGTAAATAATCGTTTAACAAAACAATGATTTATTTGTACCAAACAAATAACAGCTTTGAACCTATGTCACCGTGTGTCTATCTCGGTATCCGTGCGTATTTTCATATGCCAACTATTCGGTTTCGTGGCGCTTACCTATCAGGGTATCCATATGTATTTTCCGGTTTATCGCCGAACAATTGTAGAGGGCGTAAGAAAATGTTACGAAGCTAACGATATTAACGCTGAGGGAACATAGGCCGGTATAGATGTGAAATGCTAGTGCAGAAGCACTGGCATGAATATGCATATAAACATCGATATGTATTTGCACGCGTCTTTATCGTTATCACTGAACAATTGTAGAGGTCACAAGCAAAGGTTGCGACGCGAACGATATTGACGCTACGGGAACATAGGCTGAGATAGATGCACGTGTACGCACGTGTTTCTGAGTGCTGGAATGACTCTCCGCTATTTGAATTTTTCGATCTTTAATAGTCATCGATTGATACGAGAGTATTGGGGATACTTGCGTTGCAATCGCGATCGACAATGCCTCTTTCGCTTGTGTTATCGGGAGGGAAGCTCTGACGTCATTATAAATCGATACATTAATAATAAAATTATTTTTCTCGTCCACGATCCGACGCCACGGCGTAATGCAAACTTGTTTACGCCGAATGTGGATACGACGTTTTTTTACACACACACACACACACGCACACATACGCGTATTCTTAGGACCCGATTGTTATATCCTGTTTGAAGTCTTTTATCAAACCCTGATTATTCTAAGTATCTCATGGAGCTTTGACAAAGTTCGAGCCCGCGGGAGGGTTCTCAAGTGAATATAGAGTTATCAATGGTCGAAGAGGGGGGCGTGAATAGTCTATATTCGAGATATAGTGTGAGTACAGTAGAACCCCGATTAACCGTGCGTCTTCCGAGATTTTTTTTTATTCTCGGAGCAAACCAAAGTCACTGATTACTTTAAAAATAAGATTACCTTATGTACTATTAATGAAAAAAATATCCAAAGCTTTACATTCTAGTTCTATACATAAATAAGAAGTAAATAAAAGGGAGACTCAAAAACAAAAAAAAAATTGTGAACATTTTTGAAAAAAAAAATATATATATATAGAATTAAACATTAATACAATAATTAGGCATTTTCATTTGCATCATTAATTTTTTTTCTATAGAAGTCGTTAGAAGTTTAGTCAGGGAACATTTTTAATTGGTCAGTGAAAAGTCAAGGGATTTTTTTCCGGGGAGAAAACGCCCACCATCACGAGGCCTTGCGGTCATGGTATGGGACCTACGGTAATTTTTAAGGCGTCAGTTCTCTGCTGACTCTCTCGCCATTGACACCCTCTACCAGGCTCGCTCGCAAGCGATGAGTCTGCGAGGCATAAACTTATTTCTGAAACTCTACCCACTGAGGAAGGACAGTATTCGGTCTTGAACGTCGCATTGATCTCTGGTCTCTGAATTGCAAGACTGAAAAACTCCGTAAACCGATTTTCCGCTGCCCCGGAATATCGAAACGTTTCAATATATGACGGTGTATTATAAAATAGAAGGCAATATGAATGATTACATCAAATCTATATAGAGCTTCACCCGAAAAATAATTTCTTTGACGACCACCGTTTATTTGGTTTACGTAAAATATTTATTTGGTTTAAATATATATTTATTTCATTTATGTAACTATTTACTTAATTTAAACAATTTACTTAATGTTAATATATCAAGATTCGTTTTTACCGGGACTCAAACATATGACAGCCGACGAAATGTGCGGAGTATTTGATTAATATCCGATCATATCTGATTAGATAAAACTCCACATGCGCAAGATACGAGCAGACACACTAATTATCTATGGCTCGATGCCATAACACCATATAGACTGTGCACAATCATATGTGTATTTCTGGCGTTGGACCATCGATATGATGCGACGTCATCCTACATGATCGTGTACGATGCTAATCGGGGACGGACTTATGTGATACTATCTCATTGACACCTGATATAGATATGAATACATATAATCATATATCCGTCGTAAAGCATACGAGTTACGCCCTTTCGTTCTTTAGCAGCTCGATGTGACTATTTTCCCATCGGGATGTAAAGGTCTGAGTTTGAGACATTGTGAAATCTGTTCCTCCCCATCGAACCTCTGCCCGGTTTTCCTGAAAATCAAGAAAAATCAAGAAAATTGTTTCGCCACCACCAATAAATGCGTCTCGAATCTTCCACGTTTCGTTGGATCGACACACGCAGCGATCTCACGCTCTCTTGCGAGCTCTCACCTTCCTGATCTCGTCTCTCACTCCGTAGATAATTAAATAACCGAAAACAACTACAAAATATTGAACTCAAGGGAATTTATACAATAAAATGACAAACTTTTTCTTTTTTAGTTTTAATCTGAAGCGAGTTCGATCAAACCCCATGAAAAACCAAAAGAAAAAGGAAAGAAACTCCGTTACTATCACGTCTCCTTTTCTTTCCTCTTTCCTCCGTTCAGACCGTTCGACAAAAAAAGTTGTCGGAAGACAAATGAACATTTGTGTTTTTGTTTTCTTCATAATGTAGCCTACGTTGGGAGTGGCAGCTTCCGATTCAGCCCTCCTCTACGTAATTCTGTGCCCGGTGGGGACATACTTCAAGGATGCCCCCAAGGACGCGGGCGTCTCTTTGCTTGCTGATCCGCGTTACACGAGGGCCTGGCCGGGTGGTTGCGGCGATCGAAAAATGGGCAGCAATTACGCCCCGACGATTCAAGTTCAACGAGAGGCCACCGAGAAGGGTCTGCAACAAGTGCTGTGGCTCTACGGAGACGACAATCAGTTAACGGAAGTCGGAACTATGAATATTTTTATGGTTTACATTAATGACGGAGGAGGTAAGTGCCCAAAAATAAAACATCACAGCAATATTCACCAATCTCCGTCAATCGACATATTTAACAAGTTTCCGTCTTAATTGTTTATCGCTACCAGAAAAGGAACTAGTCACACCGCCACTGAATGGTTTAATCCTTCCTGGTATAACGAGGAATTCGATTCTTTCATTGACCCGCGAATGGAATCAGTTCAAGGTCACCGAAAGAAATATCACCATGGATGAGATTTGTATGTTACTTCCCCAGAATAGAGTGAGTATCTCATGAACTTCGTCATAAAAATAATACGTACCCAGATAAGCAATGAAAATTGGTTTCAAACATTTGAAGGATTTTCGTCGCTATTCGACTAAAGTTGTGGTATCGACATTTTTGTAATTTTTGCAAATTTTTTTAATTGCTAATTTTTCTATAAGTAACTATTGTGGTGCAAATGTTAGTAAAAACTCGTATCGGGTAGTAGTTAGCTATAGCGTAACGATTATGTTCAATTTTCAAGAATCGTTCATTTTTGGAGATTAAATCAACTGAAGTCTCGGCTCGAGGAATCTCGTTTGAAGTTTGTATTTGCACCCACTAAGATCAGTACATCATCGTGTATGGTCATGTAGCACACAAAATTGAATGGACACAGCGAATCGTCTTATCTGACTAAAGTTACATGTACGAATAAACTGATTTCTTTGTCATTTCAGCTGCTCGAGTTATTTGGAGCGGGAACAGCGTGTATTGTGAGTCCTGTGTCCTACATTGACTTCGTCGGTCAAGGACTCCATGTGCCGACGGTCGATCAGCCCGATCCCATTTACAGGCGCCTGCTGAAGCATCTCGGCGATATACAATATGGTCACATTCCCAACCATCCGTGGGCATTGGAAATCGATTAGGGCGCAGACGTAATTTAGTAACGAATTTGACGTTTCGTGCGCTTATGACAAGAATTTCTCATTAAGCAAAAAACAAAGACGTCTAGTATATACGTCCAGTTAATCGATGATCGATGATTTTTCATAGATTATACTGTGCAAGGAACAGTGTTTCCCACGATTTGTTCCCCCTATTTATGTACTAGAAAATTCAATTGGGAAAGTGATTGATCGACACGATCTTGGTGACCAAAGTTGAAAATAATTAAAATAGAAGCTGTACAAATTTTTAACAAGAGTTCGAGCAAAATGTATTTTCATTTGAACAGCGCCTTAAAATGAAAATGGTGAAAAAAATAGGTAAACGAATAATCGATCCCTCGATTAGGAATAAATCGATCGATTCGTCATCAGAAAAAATTCTCTGGAAGTTGACGACGGCGAATTGCAGTTCCCTCTGTATACAGTTACGCTCGCAAAGAGTTATCGCGTCTTAATTTTTTTTTCATGTCTATAACAGCTCTTGCCACGGAGAACGGAATTATTCTGGCTTTGTGAATAATAAGTATCCGCTGTCTATCCACGTGTCAGGGTCATGCACATCCGTTATAACTTGAGACTTTAAGCCCGACTGAACATAACGCCACCATCTATAATTAATGAACTGAATATAGTGTGAGGTGTGACAATGAGTGATGCTCAAGGTTACGTACAATGCCGACAGAGTGGACGCGAGTGGAAACGAGATTCCTGTAATCATTTTTTATACAAATTTTCCTCCCATTCTTAAGTCATACGGATCAACGTATAGGTAAAAAAAATTCATCCGAAAGATCCAATATTTTTGAGAAAAATTTAACGAAATTTGTTCATATAGATCGCGGTATTTCACATCCCTATAGAGTATGTGAGTCAGTGCTCCGTCGGTAAACGATTGCAATCTCCGTTTACTCTGCTGTTTATACTTTTTCATAAGTCTATTCTGACTTACTTACTGTTGATATTACGAGTGGTAAATTCTTGCAACGCTCGGAAATATGTCTGAAGTTAACTTTACCTTAAATGCAGGGAATTAACGCTCAGTGCACACTGTACTGTATTAAGAATGATTAGGAGTGAATCTCCTAAAATTATTAGGTTCATCTATTTTAGAACGCATATAAGCTGTGCCTGCCATCTATATTTTAAAAGAAAGAAAGTTGTAGATTTAAAAAAAGTATGATTGGGAATGTGTGTCTTAATTTTATAATGCGAAATGTACATATTAGGTTTACCATGATGTTCAGCATCTATTTATTGTAAATAAATAATTCCATTTTTTTAGTTTATTACGTTCCGTGCATATATCTTCATATAGCGGGAATATCATCTATCACGGGAGATCGAATTGAAATTAACAAATATGTTTTAAATAGCACGTCTGGTTAAGTAAACTATATGTAATAGAGTTTCAATTGCTGCGACTTGAATACGTATGAATGCGATCTAATTTGGTTCAGAGTCCAATCGAAACGAAGAAAACCACATATCGAACATTCGAGTATGTTCCGACGTCATAGAAAGTACCGATAATGTAATAGAGCAATAAAGCACGTTTTTATTTGATTTTACTACACTATGGTAAAACGATGCGATTCTTTCCCACTTAGAATTTCGTTGACAATAATGCAAGACACTGTCGATACATTTTCAAAATCAAAATGCGATAACGCTTGGTATGAACAAACGGACGCATTTGAAGCAATATTTTCCACATAGCACGGAAATGTTTCGAAAATATATATTTTTTTTATATTGAAAATATTTTACCAGTATTACAAAATATTTTTAAAACATTTTGAAAATACTTTTTTATCCGCCCATAAATCTTACATTGAAATGTTTTTGAAATATTGCGCTAAAATGTTTTAAAGACATTTTGCAAATATTTTCAAAAGTTGTTAAAATATTAATGAGATATCTTTCTGAAATATTCAAGAAATTATCAACATTTTAATTGTAGATATTGTTCATTATTTTAAACATATCTATTGCCTCCAGCACTTCATCAATGGGATTCCTGTGAGCTCCTTCATTACATTGTCGCATTGAATACACATTAAATAGTCGAACCAATGTATTATATATCCACGAACAAAGGCATTTTTTATTTTTCGTTCCTTCTGAACATAGTTCAGTACGCATCTGCTAATCTTCGCTTTCAAAATATTTTTTCATAGTTTCAAAAAATTCAGAAATATTTCAAATGGATGAAAGATTAAGTATATTCCTGAGATATTTTAGACATGTTTCGTTGGAATATTTAGATAGAATATTAAAAAATATGATTTCCATATATTTCAGAAATATTTTGAAAGATTTGGAATATTGAAAATATTCGAACGATTGAAAATATTTCTGAAATGTTTTCAAAATATTTCGTGCTATGTGGGTTATGACATCAGCAGCACATGTCGCAAATATTGCGCCAATAACTGCGTCCGTTTCGTTGCGCCTGTCTGTCAGGGCGGCTAATTAATTTTTTAAATCCTGCAACGGCTCGTTATATTTTTTCGATTATTTATCATGTACATGTGGCATCATCCGATGAACTTTTGTAGACACATTTTTTTGTATCAGTATAGTGACACGTAAAAAAAGAAATCTTTATCGGACTTGGACCTTTAAAAAAAAGCATCTAATTTACAGAATAAGTAAACGAAGAGGATTAATAAAAAAAAAAGTAATAACACGAACACAACGGTTTTGTTAACGTTATCTAATGAACGAAGCCACAAATACAAGATAAGGTTTGCAGTTGAGGCATTCGATGCAAAATAAATGAAACGTCGGTCGTACGATATCTCCGAACCAATTAAACCGATTTCCCGGCAAACAGTCGTCATTGCTTTCCTCATAAGCGTAATTTACTCATTATGACCAGTACATTATCTTTCGTCGCGGTAAATAATCGATATACTTTCTATACAGAATATGGAGTTAATTGATCGTTGGATTGTTTAAAATATCGAAATCAATTGGCCCCACGGAACAACGAGGAATCCGTGAACGAACGATAATGTGTGACCTTGGCGTAGAGGACGCGGAAGAGGTCACTGCTACTACTTCCGCTGGATTGGCTCGAGTGTGCGAGAGATCAGTAGATCGGTCCGTCACTCCGTCCGTGGACCATGGCGCAAATTGTGAGGTGCAGAATCGGCCTACGCTCATTCAGATTCGACAATAATCGAGTGACTCGGACGTTCGTTCCCTCGAAATATCTGCGATCATGGATCCACACCAGCTGGGTGACGAACGGTGAATAAATTCATTCATAATTCGACCGGAACATGTTGCATATAAATTTCGAGGTTAAACTCCCGAAAGCCCCTGTAAATAATACTCTTATTTACTTAGAATTTGAGGCAGAAAAAAACCACTATACGAAAACAACAGACCGGAATGTTTCGTTTTGTCTATGCAAAAGAACGTAAATCCTGTCCACAAATTATCATTGTAATCTTACTTTTATATTTTTCGGTGTATTTATTCCCGATTATGCAATAGACCGTTTTATCCTTGCGCGATTAACGAACTGTCAACTGTTGCGTTGAAAAACATTTTAGTGAAGGGAAAGGAGGTGCTCATGCCCTCGCTATCGCCCACCATGGAAACCGGAACTATAGTCAAGTGGATCAAGCGAGAGGGAGATCCGATTCAGGCCGGCGATGCTCTCGCTGACATTCAGACTGACAAAGCTGTGATGACCTTTGAGATGGATGACGACAGTATTCTTGCCAAGATCATTGTAAAGTTATATCAGTAGAACAGTAGAATTTTAATCCTTCATGTACGGGATCTTCTCCGTGCGAGGGCCTGGATTCCGTACGATTTGGCCCGGATCCTCGCGAGTATTTGTATTGCACGGTATAAAAATCGTTCTGTGTCAACAGATATTGACGCTAACGAAATTTTAAAAAATCCAATTTGAAGAGTAACGTTCACGATATTATATTTATATAAAATAATGTTTTTATCATCTGGGTATAATGTATAAGTAGCTATTGTTATATGAAATTTATATTTACGTCTCAGGTCTTGTGTCGTCATGCTTGGTGTGAGGCTCCCGTACATGAAGGATTAAATTATTAAAAGACACGACTGTCTTAATTGAATATTTTTGTATCCTCCAGATAGCTGAAGGTACCAAGGATGTCAAAGTTGGAACCCTCATAGCGCTTACCGTTGAACCAGATGAAGATTGGACCACTGTCGAAGCTCCCTCAGCCACGGCGTCTAAAACTGAGACAGCATCTCCGGCAGCAGCAGCACCTTCCAGCAGTGCTCCGTCCCGCCCAGAGCCACCTGGCCAGTAATGATTTCCTTGCTTTTACATTCAATTCTGATCCTATGAACTGACAAATTGGATTGAAAATTCTAACGTATTTCTCTGTTATTCAAAGAGTCAACGTCACGATGCCGGCGCTCTCGCCGACCATGACCACGGGTACTATAGTTAAGTGGCTGAAGAATGAAGGAGACGAAATATCGCCGGGTGATGCGTTGGCCGACATTCAGACGGACAAAGCCGTCATGACTTTCGAAATGGACGAGGAAGCAATTTTGGCTAAAATTATCGTAAGGAGATGCTCCGTTACTTTTTTGCGTCGCGATCAAACTGGCGTTTTTTTTCATAGTCGTCTTACGATTATTAATTTGTTATTCATTTTCCGTACCAGAACTTGGCGCGAAACATTTTTATTCACGATTATTTAATTATATTTTTTAAATGATTATATTATTAACATTACATAATAATTTTTCGAAAGTTTATAACGTTTGCATGAAAATAAGGTCATTGCTCGGTTATTGCAATTCTGCTGATGAACGTTAATGCGCGGTGAAAAGCTCTTCAACGTTGACTACGTGTAAATACTTTTTTTTTAATTGCATAATTTTCTGAGCGTACGTGGAAAGTTTGGAGTTCCATTCCCATTCCAGTACGGACATACAAATGACTGAACAGTACATTTAATTAAATTGCATTAGTATAATTTCATATTTTCAAGATGAAAGAAGGATCCCAAGTTGAAGTGGGTCAATTAATTGCTATAACGATGGAGAGAGGGAGCGATTGGAAAACCGCGGTTGTCCCCTCGATAGTGCCGAAGGTCGCTGGTGGAGAGAGTCCATCTACATCGCCCGAAGCGTCCCCGAAACCTTCGGCACTGGCAGCGTCCGCGGGACCAAAACCTCCACCCAGTGGACAGTAAGTATGAAAAATTAAGTTGTAAACATTTTTTTTTTGTCATACGCTTTTTGGAGTGTTCAAAATTTTTAACATTTTTACCGTTAAATTACCGAAGTGTGCTCGACGAAATGTACGTAATGTAAAAAGCCACTAAAATATGTTTCGCAGACTGTAATCCATTACTAAAAAAATTCGCTAAAAGCGTGCATTGAAAAAATGTACGAATAAATTGTATAGATAATGGTTTGATCTGTGACAGAGTTTACGGGTTGGCGGTAAAGAGACTTCTTGAAGAATATGGTCTGAGCTCAGGCTCGGTGAAAGGAACGGGCCGACCGAATCGCCTTCTGAAGGGCGACGTTTTGGCCCACATAGCGGCAAATAATGTACAAAAAGTCACTCTAAAAGCCGGTAAGCCAATCAGTAAAATATGAAATGCGATTCGTCCCTGATATATACATAAATATTATTTATCGTTCGAGGCGGATATTGTTTGACTACAAGGTACATTTATTCAAAATATTATATCGACCATGATTCAACAGATTCATCACCGTCCGTTCCATCTGGAGCGCCTGGCGCGCAGCCCAAAGGTCCCACCGTAATTTGTAAAACGGCTCCTTCTTCGTACAAGGATTACGAAGTTTCGAATATTCGTGCGGTAATCGCGAAACGACTTGGAGAATCGAAGGTATGAAACGGAGTACGCTGAAAACAGCAAATATTTTTTTTGTTTAACTATGACTGATTTGTTACAGAGCGTTATTCCTCATTGTTATGCAACGACCGATATCAATATTGATAAATTAACTGAGGTACGCAACAAGCTCAAAGCCGACGGTGTATCGGTCTCCATTAATGATTTTATTACCAAAGCCGTGTCTCATGCACTTCTCGAATGTCCCGATGTCAATGCATTGTACAAGGATGGCCAGGTGAGATAATCGGTGTTCGACAGATTAACCCCTCAACTCTACTTCAACCCTATTTCGAATTAACATACGGGTGTCTGAGTGCTCACGATGTTCTCAGTAACATCTGACTAAAATCGGAATGTATGGCGGATAATAAGTAAAACCATGTTGCGATTTACTAGGCGAAATGATTCAATACCATTAGCATTCCCACAGTAAAAGATCGAAAACAACATTGATTCAACACAAACAACATGGAAATAATAATATTTTTTTGCAAAAATGATTTTTAATATGCTAATTTGCCGATTCCCGATTACTTTGTAGACTGATTCTATAACATTGACAATCGTAGATGTTAACATCTAGAGTGAAAAATTATTTTCCTCAAACCTGACTTTATATTTTCTCTCCACGACGCCACGGGTAAGTCAACCAACAAATGAGCGATCGCTGTTTGAAAATTACAAAACCTCATTGGTTGGTTAATTTACCCGTGGCATCGTGGAGAGAAACTATAAAATCAGGTTGAATGAAAATAATATTTCGCTTGAAATATTAACTTGCGCAATTTCAATGTTCTAAAATCAGTGTATCAAGAAATCGATAATCGGCAAATCAGCATAGTAAAAGTACGCAAAGAAAAAAAATTATTTTCGCAAAAAAGTATTATTATTTTTCGTGGCGTTTGTGTTGAATCAATGTTGTTTCCGATATTTTACGGCGGGAAAGCGAATTGTATTGTATCGTTTCGCCTATTAAGTCGCATCATGTTTTTTAGCTATTGCCCGCCTTACATTCCGTTTTTAGTCTGACGGTACTCAAACATCTTATGCATTCGGGCACCTGTATGTTACCCCTATTTCTTACATTACAATAAGTAATTACAGTTCTTTTCCAACAGGTCATTCGCATGCGGGATGTTGATGTCTCCGTAGCAGTATCTACGCCAAACGGCCTTATCACCCCAATAGTGTTCAACAGTTCCACAAAAAGTCTCACGGATATTTCGTCAAACATTCGGGAACTTGCTGGTAAAGCACGCGATGGGACGCTAAAACCGAACGAATTCCAGGGTGGCACCTTCACGTAATGATGGACCGACTGCGGTTCCCAAAATATTTCCGCACATGAATTATATTAACTCAACAAGTGAAACTTTTTTCTTTTCTTTTTCAGAATTTCTAATTTAGGAATGTTCGGTATCAAAGAATTTTCCGCCATCATAAATCCTCCACAAATCGCAATTTTAGCGGTCGGAACAGGACGAGTAGAGTTGGGTAAGTAACTTATAGTAAACTTCTGTATTAAAAATGAATCTACTTAATAATAAATCATAAGAGATTCTCGTCACTTCCGGTCGAAAAAATTATATTTCGATACGAGTGCGAAAAAACTTTTTCTGACTAGTGTGAGTTTGACGAGCCGAAGACGAGTATTGCACTCACACGAGTTCCGAAAACGTTTTTCGCACATGTATCGTACAAAGTTTTACTTTACGATGTGTGAAAATTGGGGTTTTCGCACGCGAATCGTCCGCAAAACTGTTTTTTCCTACAGCGTAATACAAATGAAATTTTTAAACCAGAAGTGACATATTTCCGGTAAATCTCCGGAAATCTAAATTTTCGTTTTCTAAATTCCATAGTCGATAGCGAGAACGCGAAGCGCCCGAGCCACAACAACCTGCTAGTATGTTGTAATAACCATGATTATGTTGTTTATCGTGCAGACGCGTCCATGCAAAAGACTACTCGACTGTCGACGACGTTGTCATACGACAGACGGGCGATCGACGAGGATCAAGCAGCTGATTTCCTCGCTGTTTTACGGGCTATGCTGGAGGATCCAACCTTCCTCGCGGTCGGTCGCGCCCAAGCGCTCCGAAATAGACGCGAATAATCGCGTAGGTCCGTATCGATTATATAATTCTGAACATTCAATTGACCATTCCAACGTGTCATTTACATGGAAAAACAAATTTCAGTTTTCGAGATATCCACAAATCAATCACCGCCAAGCAGTAGCTGTAAAGTGTTCACACGGTTGTCTCATTCTATGAGTTACAGTAGCCTGTCGCTAATTGCGCGCCTATACGACCGTAGGGGCGGGGGTGCGTACTTACAGCGGCTAGTAATCTGACAACCTTACACTATGTTCAACAGTACAGTAGGCAGCCGCGTAAGTTACGTCCAGATAAGTTTTACTGACCGGATAAGTTGAAGAAGCAGAACCGGGTACAGTGGACCCTCCGTAGCATCGCGCATTTGGGGCTCTTTATCCGCTACATTAGAGAGCATGCGAAATTATTAAATGCCCCCACTCTATTCTAATGGTCTGATATTTGGAAAGAGACGGACGTAAACGACCAGGCGCAAAGGTGCTTCGGGTGCCTCGCGAGCAGAGCGGCTCCGTATAGTGGGGAAGGTTTCCAACCACGGCGAGATTGCTTGGAGAAAGAATTCAGGCGAAATGCGATATTACAGAGCGTCCACTGTAAATTGTATTGGCCTTTTCGGGGAGGCCGTCTACGTGCATAGTGGGGGACAAAATGTCCTTTCCATTTTGGTACCTGCCTATCAGATTGTTCCTACTCTAAATTTTTGTACGAGAAGGGAGAGTGGGCAGGTACTAAGGCTGATCGTGAAGAACCCAACGTATCCGGTCGTGCCTAATTGGCTTGTTTCTGGAGCGTTCAACTTACACGGTCGTCTACTGTAGCAACCGGGCTTCGACAACTGTCGGGCTCGGTGATCATATGCTCCGAACAGCTGATCAAGGACAAAAATAGTTACGCGAGCATTGCGAGCGAGCACGCACTTAGACGGAGACTACTGTAACTGTGAAATCCGGAAGTACGATTTGCTTGCCGGTTATGAGTTCACTTCCGCAGCTGCGTTACCAAACACAAAGTCCTATAGTATAAAGAAAAATAACTCGGATGTGTGTGAATTAACTGACTTGGTGATGAGTCACCTATCATCGATGAGAAATTAATCCGCGAACGTTCGCGATAATAGGAGAAATTATATTTATTGCTGTTAAGTAAATTGAATGCAAAAAACACAAGAAACGAATTTATAGTACGATTATCGTCCAATTGACCGTACACCTTGTAATCGCCGTTGTGCTTGCGTAAGATACGCATGCATACAAGCATCCATCCAAGTGATTTGTTCCCGCATAGAGCGGTCCAATTTCTAGGTTTTCTGTTGTACAGAGAAAATTTAATGCCAGGTAGCATTGGTTTGTAATAACTCATTAGAATCAACGACCGACGTCGAACTTGTAAATAAAATATTTATTCGACAGTTTGTGGAATTCAATACGCACCTACCGGCCATCTCGAGCACAATTTACACCGCTACCCTGGATGTGGCAAAAAAAGATCGCAAGCATACTATGAAATATTTCAAAAAATTCATTATTTTTATTCGGTCGTTTTTCGAATATTTTATATGATTATTAAGATTCGTTGCTCTACAACTTTATCGAGGCAAACTTGTCTTGTAATACTTAAATTTTTCGTTTATTATCATTGATTCATCGTATCAATTTTTATAATTAATTGTTCATCGTTAAAATAGTGTTTCTTTCGAGTTATATATAAATCTCATTGACGGCGATCATTATTTATCACGAGAACACGAGAAATCTTTCGACGGGTTCAGAGAAGACACGCGTCTCTCAGTATTACATCAACAGACGCAGTGGCGTTTCGGCGTCAAGTATATTTTCTACAACATAATAATGACATCAATATTCAGCACATATCGGAATATGAGATGTATTACGAAACTCCGATATATTTTAAGATATTTTCGGAAACATGTGAGTTAGAAGAGAGCAATGTTTCCAGTGTATATCACATCTGATAACGTTATGAGAGAACTACAAGTGGGATTAAACCCTTGTAGATAATCCGTTATACGGTATCTCTCTGGCAATAATATAATAATAACAAACAGTCAAATATGTAACAAAAAAACACATAGTTGAATTAAAATAATAAAATAGTCTAAAATTTTCGCTAATTACATTAAATTACATGATCCAGAGTATTAATTCAATATACACAATTGCGACTATAAAGTAATCTGATAAAAACATATTACATTCATAAGGTATTTTCGATGCAGTGTCCAACTGTTAATTGAATCAGACTATGAACAATATTTTATACTTAAATCAACGATCAGTCAACTTTCGCCGAACTTTGCGTATTCAATTAACCGTCGATTACGTCATAAACTGTCGCTCGTCTGCGCTCACGATAATCGATCGATCATTTCGTAAAACGTACAAACACCGACGTTAGTCGTCATTTGGCCTATATTGTCAAACAAAGTAGAAGCCTGCATGTTTTCCGGTAATTTCGTGAGGAATTGCGCGCATCGAATGAAATCCATTTTCAACAATTCGTCCTGATACATGCGCAGAATACCAAGCGCCGTTCGGAAAAGAAATTCATCGCCATCCCGCACAAAGACGTCCCACACTCTGCACGCGACATCTAGCGGCATAGCTTTGGCATAAATTGTGTAGAGCCAGTCTAGTAGATAAAAATCGGGACTCAGCCCGTTCGTACAAAAGTGTAAGTGTACCTTAGGTATTTTATGAGCCAGAGCGCTCGTAAATACTTTATAATATAAATTCATTTGTTTCTGGTTCAATGTAAAGGCAGCACGGTGACAAGGATTGTTCACTATATTGGCGAAACAAACGAACGCGTCGTTCGGCGCCATATTCAACGTCAGAACGGCTCCTATGAAGCTCATACCTTGCACGTATCCTATGTCGCTTCTATACACCGTATAAACGGCCAGTACGCTCTGCAGGGCCTCGAACAGCGGACCCCCCTCTTGGAACACACTTAAATTAGGAAAGGTTCGTGATACATCGAGTCTGATTGCATCGAGAGATTCGTTAACGGGATTGGCACAGATTCTTTCGAGATAAAGATCGTACTGCTCATCCTTTATATTAAGATCGTTCGATATTCCTAACCTCCAGATTTTACCGCGTATACTGGGCGGTAAACCGCACCACCATAACTGACGAACTTTCTTCGTGTCTTTGAGTGTATCGAAAAGTGGCAAAATTTCCGTGTGCCATATATCGGAATCCATCGCGAGTCTTTCCTCTCTTTTGAGCCGCTCCTGTCGCTCACGTTGACGCGCGCATTCCTCTCGCACCTCCCGTTTTCTCGCTTCCTGCAAAATCGCTCGGTACTGTTTCTGATGGCATTTGTCTTCGACGGGACTTTTGGCGGGTAAATTGGGAGGCCTCGGATACTGTATCAGAGCCAACGTTCCGCCGACTTTGTCGACTACGCGCGGCGAAGTGCGCAGCGATACCATCGAAGAGGACTTTTGCGTCCATGGCAGAAGAGTCTTCAGGAACGTGACCGACGTTTGCTCCCGCGCATGAGATTCGTTGTCGGCTATTCCGTTACCGTCGGAATCCTCGCTGCTGCCGCAGGACGAAAATTCGCTGGTCGACGAAACGCCGCTGTCGGAGGCTTGCGGGTTACTTTTCGAACTCGCGCCTTCGTCCAAATCCTCGCCGTCTATTGATTTGGTATTTTCATCGTCACCTCGTATGGGAAATAGCGGATCCATGATGCTCGATTTTTTTCATGGACTCTGCCGTCTCGTTCGATCACTGGAGCATTGTACATAACCTAACGGGCGACGTCGAGTTTGCGACATTCTCGTCATTCTCGTGAACGTCGACGAAGTCGACGAGGCTCCCCATTGGACGATAAATGACAACGTGTCGGTTCCATTGAAACATCGCTCATACGCTCATTTATGATGAACATAGAGATCGACCACTTTAGATTACTTAGTAGATAATGTGTTCGAGGGCAGGAGTATTTATGTTCGTCATGTTGCGTATGTCGCTGTTAAACTACCTGAACTCCCATGAGCCGAGCCCGAGCGTACGTTTCAAAAGATTTCGCTCCTTTTACATATATAACAGCATGTTAATATACCGTTCGAACACTTCCGACACAGCGAGCACACACGATGTTGTCGGCTCTGCAGTCCAATTACGATTTGTTGTCGAATCTCTCGGGGCTAAACATACTCGCGATTGCACCACTTTTTTTTTTAATACGTGTCCGTCGAGTGCTGCGCAGGTTGACGTAGTGTGTTGACGCCCCGAGGGAATGTTTTGTTGTTGTCTAACCGAACATTTCGAACAATTTTTTTTTTTCACACCGCACGATCTGCAACATATGCATGCCCCACGTAAAGAGCGGATGATTCAGACCGATCCGAAAGCACTGCTGTTTCCCGCACGAGTTTTTGGGACCACATGGCAGAGGGAAACCGTAAATGCGGAAATCTCGATGATAATGGGTATAACTGTTTTACCCTTCAATCTTTCGCACCTCAGAGCGCTTCGACAGTCGTCGCTCGCTGGTGATGCGAACACTGTGTTATCCACGAAATATCCTGCTTTCGTGGGCAATCAATTCCGCGAGCAATGACGCTTTGGCTTTTCCTGAAATATTCGTGGCCTCCGAGCGGCATTGATTACAGTTGTTGTTACCGACCGTGGCACCGAGCCTCGCCAAGAAGCTGTTGCTACATACTAGCTACGCTTACCGTAGCTCCCTCACTCATCGTTTGACAATATTAGCGCGAATACAAATATGTGAATATGCACGGTTTAAATTTTTTTAAATTATTATACTCCTACCCAGAGAGCACAAAAAAAATAGTTATGAGAAAGTGATCTAAATGGATTACATATGTCCGTCAGGATGGTAACTATAAGCTATCCTACGTCCAAAAGTTAACTTTTTCGATGGGAGGTAACTTTCGGATACCGTCCAGACGAACCGCGATATTTCACTTCCCCTTAATATAATGACTTGTGAGTTGCAATCTCGTCTGAAATCCAGCAATCGGTAAAGGAGATCATCAACTTTGCGGCAGAATCACTGTTGCGTACAAACTTAAGTGTAGACTCTCCAAGTGCAACCTAATAGGTAAATAACCGAAATCGACTTGGTACTTGGCCTCTAGCATAAAACCAGCGACAAGGAAGAAGAAGAAAAAGAAACAAAATCGTCACCGGAACGTAACACCGCCGCACGGGAAGGATGATTCTTCCCGGGCTTCTTCTTTCTTCGTTTTTCTTGGATTTATGCCGCTTGCCCAAGTTTCGTGGAAGGATAATTACAAAAACTTATATTCCAATTTTCTCCCCGACCGTTAATATCTCGATAAAAATCGGTTATTTGCTCCACGATCCAAAGCGATACGCATCTTTGATTTACAGGCAGCTGTTTTACCGCACTATCGCAGATCTATCAGCGGGAAAGTACGATTGCCGCGCGTCAGCACCGCAGGAGGCGCGGAGTACGGGCAACCTCTCGCCAGTGGAGAGTGCGGACTACGCTGGACAGGACACGATACACGTACCACATAGTCAAACTGGTGCAAATCGCCTCGCTTGTTATGTTTAGTCGAGAAGGTGTCGAGGCGTTCGATGAGTGATAACGACAAGTCGGAATAACATCGCGCGTTCCCAGTGTGTCACTCCTGGTCTCTAGTTGATAATCGGTGTAAGTTCAAAGCGTTCGATAATGCTGTTTTATAAGGAGAAGATCCTGTCGCCGGGCCAATTGAAACGACTCAGCGAGCACAAGTACAGCTGCTCGAGCGCGAGCCTCCTCGACGGACTTTTGCAGCCCTGGTGGGACTGGCTAGTCAGCAAAGTACCTCTATGGCTCGCGCCGAACCTCATCACCATCCTCGGCCTCATTGTCAATATCGTCACGACACTTATCCTCGTTTGGTACAGTCCGGACGCCAAAGCCGAGGTACTTAACCTAAATCACCACCTCCGACTCACGATTCACCCTCCTATCCTGCACTAAAAACCGTTTTCACATCAATTTCTATATTTCACCTTCCGGTAAATTCCCCGATCAAATCCAAATTTTGTAAGTCCTTCCGCATACGTTCGTATATATTGCCAAGTGAAATGCTACTTTCGACTCAAAAGTATAGCTCCGTAACATTGTTTGCGAATGAGTCAACACTTTGGTTCAACCTGTTCCTCGTTTATGCACTACTTTTTTTTTTATAATTAGAAAAAGAAGCATACAAATGTCGTACAGGAAATGTGTCGACTATTCAACGCTTGGAGATTGCACTTTGGTTAGCGTAGATGAAAGATTCAAATTCATGTGGAAAAAAAAATTGCAGTAAATTTCGCAACTGGTTATTTCGCTTCCTCATAGAGGAAGCTTTTTTTTTTCTTTTTAATTGCTAAGTATGATGATAGTAATGCTAGCTTTTTGTCCTGCAATAATTGTTTTGTAATGCACCTGTTTAGCTGTGATTGCCTTTAAGCCTTCTGAAGGTCAAGGTCATCGTCAGTACAGTTCTCATTGCTTTTTCTCGAGACAGTTACGCAAACGCTGCTATACCGAAGTCTTTGTCCTGAAAAATAATTGATTCTGCTTGGCAGTTGTGTGAATTGTTATAGATTGCCGTAATGTCTATTGTATTTCTATTTTAATAGGCACCAAGATGGGGGTACTTTCTATGTGCGCTAGGTCTATTCATTTATCAGAGCTTGGACTCGATAGATGGAAAGCAAGCAAGAAGAACAGGCACCTCGACGCCTTTGGGTGAACTCTTTGATCATGGTTGCGATTCCATATCAACAGGTAAATAAAGGAGATTGGGCCAAGGAGAAAAGAATTTTCACATTAACTGCGAAGAAACGCAATATTTGTTAAATTATGTATGCTGCATTATAAATACAAACTTATCTAGCAACTCTTATAAAATTCAACTCCTCAAACATGAAGCATATAGTGTACATTAAAATGTAATGATACATTAAAGTGTATCACTGAACTGTTTAGTTACATACAAAGCATCCAATACCAAAAGCTGGCATGCTGCGAAATTCCATATTAATAATTTTGAAAGTTATTGTACCAAGGAAAACACACAGAGTTTATTGTGTAAATTCGATATCCTTCGGGTATGCCTTTGTGTGAATTCTTTGATTATGGTTGCGACTTCATATGTTGATATGGAGTTACAACCATGATCAAAGAGTTGCATAATGAGCAAGAGATAAATAGGGGAGATTAGGCCAAGGGGGTAAGAATTTTCACATTAGCAGTCAGGAAACGAAATATTCGTTAAATGATGTTTGCTGCATTATAAACACAAAATTATCATACAGCTTTTAGAAAATTCAACCCTATAAACATGACGCATAAAGGTGATACATTTTGTCTTGAACTTCTGCTTACTGAACTGGTCACTTGCAAGAAATTGAATATCAAAAGTTGTTGTGCTGCAAAATTCCATGTTAATAATTGTCGAATTTCATTGGTACAATTGCTGCACAAACACAGAGTTTATTTTGTAATTTCGATATCCGTCGGCCACAGTTATCGAAGATCGTAAACGCCTTTCATAAATATCGATTGTTACCGGGGAAGAGAAGTCGATTGTATGCTTTCACCGGGCGCTCCTTCATGCGCGACATTACATGGTGTCGTGTCGCGGAAAAAAAGACGATAACGTGGAACAATAGGTTCCACGTATCGCATAGCGTGTTATGCAGTACCTGATAATCAGTTAACTCCGTCGCAAAATTCACTCACCTTGACGATTTTTATATTTTCAATGATTTTATTATAAATTTCATTGAATTGCGCTTGGGATTAAAAATATTTTCTGTTTACAGTTTTCGTCGCATTGTCGGCCTGCATAGCCGTCCAGTTGGGACACTATCCAACGTGGATGTTTTTCCAATGTTTCTGCGCGATGACTCTTTTCTATTGCGCCCACTGGCAAAGTTATGTCTCAGGTGAGAATCGTTATTGGACGTTAGCACTTAATTCGAACATTGCTCGTTCGTATGTATTAAAAGGAATATTGGATTTATTTGGTATTAATGTAACGATCTTAAAGATTTTTGTGATTGAATTCAATCGATTTTAAACAGGTTCCTTGAGGTTCGGCAAGATCGATGTCACGGAAGCTCAATTCACGATAATAACGATTCATATGATATCGACGATCTTTGGCCCTGGAATCTGGATGATGGAGGTTGTATCTATTCTTATTACTTCTTACACTAACTTATCGGGCGTTCTCCGCGACACCATTTTTTAACAACAATATAAACGGTCATTATCGTTCAGCATTTGTACAGCAACATTGTCAATCCCGAGAGTCAATACTTCAACTCTGTTGGGAGACCGAAATGAAATTGTAGCAGAAAACATGCTTACTGAAAAAACTTTCAGGATTTTTTTTTCTGGCCTTTTACTCATCGGGTTCGATTGACGATAAATATCAGCCGATTATTCATAGAGTACACGACGAACATACGAAGAATGCACTTTTGCACTCTGTGTGAGTTTTGCACTTGGCATGACTTACACACTTTTCTCACTCTTACTCCTAAACGCATTTCAACACCGATCGTTCTGTATTTGTTTTTACTTATGTATGTTTTTTTTTACTCTTGGCGCTTTTCTATACAACGATAATTGTCTAGTGGATTCTTTTTAACGCCAATTTCCTTCGTCACACTCTTGAGACCGGCGGTGTCGTTACCCCTTTCCGAGAACCCTCAGTCATAATTCATGGACAAAACTTGAACTCTCAGCTTTTTGCGCCAATCTGCTTAATTAATTAATCAGTAACCCGTGAAAATGGACGTTTCTATTGACATATCTAAAATCTACGCTTGATGACGCTTACAGGGTGGAGGTCAAATAGATTACTCCCATACAGTGATGACATTACAATTGTTGAATGATGTTGAAGCTTTTCTTTAGTAATCTAATGCTTCATTATTCGACAATTATTCAGTCTGCAGCACTTTTCGGATGTTTTTAAGATTTCGTAGTCGAACACTTTTCGAAAAACGCCTTATCGGGTGACTCTAAAGAATGGTTCAGACATCATTCGGCAACACTTTCTTCGGGTTGCGTGGATTCGATCGCTGTTCGCTTGCATCGCAATTTCCGTTTATATCCAACGACTGAATTAATTTAAATTATAAAAATCTTCCGACGGAAAATATATCCGCATTCGCGAAGGGATGTTTCACTCGAGAATTTATTTCGAACGATAGAGAGGAAAAACATCAGTAAGAAAGTGCAGTGCGTAGACACACACCAATAAAAAAAACGAAAACTTGAGAAAATGTGTTCAACCAGAAATTCATTCGTTTACAGTATATATGGGGCAATTAGCATGGTACACTCGCTGGAGCTTGTTAAACCTCATCTTTTAAAAAGTAATCGGAATAATTTAAAGTTTATCACGAACGTCCATATGTCGAGAATATCTACTCTTTATAATCCAGTTGCATTCCTGCGAGCAAAAGTGAAATATGAAAGTAAAATAACTTCGTACTAAAAACTACTGGGTGATTTCGACTCTGATGCAGTTTTCCAGATACAGTGTACCTTACAGAATGAAATGCTGTGGGAAAATGAAGTGCTGATATGGCTTTTTTTATCGGAACGTATTCACTACTTTGAAGCGCAATTTTGCATTACTCAAGTACTAATGATCATTACTATTATTAATGGAACAAGTGACGCTTTGGAGAAACGTATTATCCTTCATGTACATAGAGTGAAATTACAATATGAGCCTTCGTGGAATTAATTGTAAAATATAATTCGAAGCCTCCGTACCAGTATAACGAAATAATTCACTCGATCACTCGAGTACCAATGGAGAAACGTATTACTACCCTTCATGTACATAGTGCGAAATTACGATACGAGCCTTCGCGGAATTAATTGTAAAATATAATTCGAAGCCTCTGTACCAGTGTAACGAAATAATTTCTTGCAGATACCATTGATAGACGGTTTTGAGTTAAGATATTTGATAGGCATTATGACGGTGATGTGCGCGTTGACAAGCTTATATACCTTGTTTGCGGTGATAATTGCCGGAGGAGTGGGCAAGAATGGTTCCACCGTCGCTGTAAGTTCCTGATTGATGATGACCGTCATAGCGTTATTTAGATTAAATTAAAACGGATTTGAAGATATGCTGAAAAATATGGGACCGGCATGGCATGATCGGCGGCGGTGCTGAAACACTCACTTTATTTAATATAGCTGCTACTCGTTCACTAATAACCGACCGAACAAAAATGTCACAGTTTCACATTAATCGTCAAGTTCGTCCTGTCCTCCAGTTCCCAACTGCTTCCTCCCTCGAACATCACATAATTATTTTATCTTCGTTCGGACTGTAGCCATTGTTTTTTTTTTTTTTTTTTTTTTTTTTTTATGTTTTTTTTTTTTTTTCTTTCTTTTTTCTTTTCATTTTTTCTTTTCTTTTTTT
>JAPYZD010000379.1:0-64212 GCA_030522725.1 Ichneumoninae sp. B BG-2022a | reverse complement strand
TTATTTATTTATTTATTTATTTATTTATTTATTTATTTATTTATTTATTTATTTATTTATTTATTTATTAATTTATTTATTTATTTATTTATTTATTTGAATGAAATCGGGCTGACCCCAATTACAAGTTGACGGGAAAGACTATGAAGCGCTTAGAAACTGTGAGAGTGACCAGACGCCAGATGATGCAAGGCGAAAAAGAAAAAATACATAAAATAATTAGCGAACAGAGAAAGCATACGAGATGTTGCAAAATAATTCGGGAGCTCATCATCTCTCCTTTCGAGTTATTAGAGTGAGTCTTCGAGAACGCAAACATCCCCTCTATGTACGCAAAACGTGTAACAAAATGATAAAGAGAGGAGAATGATAATTATCGATGAACGATATTGGTAATAATTTTTCTTGACGACTCGAAGAGATAATTTACGAACGTTGACGACTCCGCTTTTTATTGAATTATTGGGAGTATCTCTTTCCGTATATATTTCTTTTTCGCTCCAGTAATAACTGGGATGAAGATGAAGAAGATGAAAAAGCCGTTCTCGCCCTATCAACGAATTGACGGTCGGTTATCAACATTTTAACAACGGAGCGAACTGCGTCTCGCTGATCCACTCTAAGGTCGGCATTGCCTCGAAAAATGTCCAACCCATTTTTTGCATCCTCATAGAGGAAGCTATGTTTTCGTGAACAATTTTTTTTCGCGATTTTAATGTCAGCGTACTAAAAATGGTAGAAAACGTCGAGAAATGTGTAGCTCTAACTTTAGTAAATTTTGAGCTATCGTTCTAAAAATGCATATAAATACAATGCTATGAACAAAGACCTTTGGTATTGAATTTGGCCAAAATCTAACTAAGGGAACAGATTTTATCGAATTTTGATTTTTTTGTAATTACTAAAAATCGTCTAATTTGAGTAAACATGGAGGTATCGAGCTTAAATTTGCCACGGGAATGGACTGATACTGTACAATGTTTAGTATTAAATTTGGCAAATATTGATCCAACCGTTCGAATTTTATGGGATTTTGAAAATTTTCAATTTTACAATTTTTTTTTTTACAGGAGTTTCTGAATCAAACATCGCGCAAAGAGTAGAATGAGTTATAGTTTCGTAATCAGCGCTGAAGATTAGATTAAAAATTGCATTAAAACTTTTTTTATTGTGTTTTAATTATAGCTTCTTCTATGAGGAAGCCAAAATGGCACGACGGAATTATCATAGAGGAAGTTATGAGGAAAACCGTAAAACGTGAGGAAGTAATTGTGCAAATCACTTTGCACGCTTTTTTTACGACTCGAAGAGATAATTCACCAACGCTGACGGTTCCACTTTTCGAAAGATCGGGATTGTATCTCTTCCCGCGTATCTTCCTTCGAATTTTTTCGTCATACGTCTCATCTCGCGAATGTCTAGTTACTTGTTTCGCCACGTTGAGAGAAAATAAGCCGCTCTCGCGCGTCCTAGAGAGGTTGATGGTCACTCGAGGATAATGTAAATCATCCCGTGCTCGCACTCTTCCCGGAGCATTGTAACACGTCTCGGTGCTCGCTGCTAGACGTACGCCGCAAACACGCATCGTGAAACGCGCACATATTCGTGAACAGGAGATTTACACACACACGCCATTTGCCGCACTTCGTATAAACATTGTGCGTGCGTTTGTTGCGCTCGCGTGCACGTATGCGCGCCGCGGATATGCGAGAGAAGCAGTACGTAAGTATTACAGGGTATACATAGTAGAGGTAGTTTACACGCGCATGCGGCACGTCTCGAATCATGGTCTACGAGCACGGTGTATAACTCCTTCTATGTTTTTCTTCTCCACTTCTCTTCTACCTCCTTATCCTCATTCTCGTGCAGCCTCTATCATCTACCGCTCCTTCATCCCCTTCTTCTTCTTCTTCTTCATCCTCTTCGTCATCCTCTTCTTTATCCTCTTCCTCGTCCTCTTCTTCACCCTCTACTTCACATTCTTCTTCATCCTCTTCTTCATCCTCTTCTTCATTGTCTTCCTCGTCCTCTTCTTCACCCTCTACTTCACCCTCTTCTTCATCCTTTTCTTCATTCTCTTCTTCATCCTCTTCTTCATCGTCTTCTTCATTCTCTTCTTCAACTTCTTCTTCATTTTCTTCGTCTTCTTCTTCATGTTCTTCTTCTCGTCCCTCTTCTTCGTCTTCTTTTCCACTTCTTCTTGGTCATTCTCTACGAGGCGTACTTGCAGAATCTTCCTGTCTGTCCACCTCGTCTCCTTTCCACTTTACTCTCGGGCCCCGGTTCATCGGCCTTTCTCACTCTCTAATACCTCAGCGCGGCTAGCTAGCGTTCTTCTCTCGCCTCCTCGCACGCCTCGTTTATTCCCTTATTTTCCCGAGCGACCGCGTTATTTATCGCTAACGTACAAGCCGAGTGGTGAAAAAGGAGAAAAAAATCTCGAGCCCATATGTACACTTCTCCCCCGGCAACGTCCGCGGCGATGCAGTCGGCTATACAGAGTCGACCGGTGCGTCTTGTTTTTACACACGACCAGGCATTACAATGCTCGCGGCATGTAAGAGTTACACGAACGAGCTCGCGCGAGTATTCTCGCTCTCTTATGTACCCTACGCATATGTAGCCTCTGAGGTATGGTCGTGTACCTCAGGTATATGTTTACTTCAGAATTGATGTAGGTATGTCCGAACCGGTGCGCAGTGTAATACGCGGTCCTCCAGTGCTGCACGACTCGTGATTCATCGTTCGCCGATCTTCATTGTGATGGCTGTTCCGTCATACCCGATTTAAAAAAATGGAAAACCGTATAATTGAGGAAAACTTATGAGAACCCCTAGCAAGTGCGCCAGATGGTTCGCCGGACCTTCCATGTGATTTCACGAAATTTTCCGGGAGGTTGGATAGCACACAAAAATTGTACTTTAGATACTTTCCTGCACTGATAAAAAAGTACAGTTGAATCAACTAAGATTCGGGCAGGGACGTTCAAATAAATATTTTGTTGGTGCAACAAAATATTTGAATGACCCAAAAATATTTTTGTGAAATCACCCGACAAATTGTTGAACTAATTAATTTTTTAGCTGTGTCAACAAAATCTTTAGTTGAACGTCCCTGCCCGAATTTTAGTTGATTCAACCGTATGTTTTTATCAGTGTGAGGTCAAATTTTTCGGATAGATGTCTCGCAATATCTTTGGGTTTTTACTGACCCGACCGTATTGACTCCACTACGATGACGAATTGTGTAGTTCCTCTTTAGTATCGAGTAATTCTATCGTCAGAATTCGCGCCGGGAACACTTGTTGTTTACCGAACAACTCCGTTATCGCTCCAGATGATACAGCAGATCTACAGATCTACGGATCTACGGATTACCTTGTAGAATTCTAGGGAAGTTTCCGGCACATCAGATAACACACAAAAATGTTGTACTTTCGATACTTTCCTGAGGTCAAATCCTTCAGATAGATGTCTCGCAGGATGTTTTGGTTTATTCTGGGATGAGAGTATTGGCACATGACAGAATGTATTATAGTTTCTTGTATTCCTGAATATGTCGATGACGAATTATGCACTTCGTCTTCGTCTTCACTTGTTCTTTACCGAACAACTTTATCGCTTCAGACGATACAACAGATGTTACCTTGCAGAATTCTACGGAAGTTTCCGACACGTCGAATCACACACAAAAATTCTGAACTTTCGATATTTTCCTGAGGTCAGATTCTTCAGATAGTTGTCTCGCAGGATCTTTTGATTTATGCTGGGCTGAGAGTGTTGGCACGTGAGATAATGTCAATAAATTACTGTTTCTTGTATTCCTGAACACGTCGATGACGAATTATGCACTTCGTCTTCAGTATCGATTAATCATCAGAATTCATCATCATCCCATCATCAGAATTCGCGTCACAAACACTTATTGTTTGTCAAACAACTCCGTTACCGCTCCAGATGATACAGCAGATCTTACCCTGCAGAATTTTTCTACGGAAGTTTCCAGTACGTCAGATCACACACAACAATTCTGAACTTTCCATCCTTTCCTGAGGCCATATTGTTCAGATAGATATATCGCAGGATCTTTTGATTTATGCTAAGATGAGAGTATTGGCTCGTGATAGAATATCAATAAATTACTGTTTCTTGTATTCCTGAATACGTTGATGACGAATTATGCACTTCGTCTTTTGCACTGCTGTTTACCGGCTAACTCCGTTGGCGCTTGTAGATGACACATCAGATCTCATGTTGCAGAATTCTACTTCGATACTTTCCTGAACAATGTGGCCTACATTGTTCGGATAGGTGTATCGCATGATCTTTTGATTTATGCTAAGATGAAAGCATTGGCACGTGAAAGAATGTCAATAAATTACTGTTTCTTGTATTCCTGAACACGTCGATGACGAATTACGCGCTTCGTCTTCGGTATCGGCTAATCCCATCATCAGAATACGCGCCGTAAACACTTGTTGTTTACCGGCCAGCTCCGTTAGCGCTGCCGGATGATGCAGCAGATCTCGTCTCTCAGAATTCTACCGTTGCATTCACTTTCCCACAAGCCCTCGTCCGTTGTTCTCCACCGGCTCGCATCGGGGAGAGGAGATTGTTTCGCTAGTACAGAAGTACATTATCCTCGATCGGCTCATCCGTTGCTGAATGATTGAAACCAAGGGAGAACTCTCGGCCGTTCTCCGCGCTAAACGTATGCCCGAGCAAGCAGCAAAGCAACGACAGTATCGGAGGCAAGAACACGCAAAATGAAGTTGCATTAACGAAACACTACGGGCACGGGGTATCATTTGTCACCTATCTCTTGGGGTCCCTCGCGGAGTTATCGGACCGGCTCATCTCGTGAGCCCGTGCACGCGCGCGCCCGTTCGCATTGCCATACCGAGTCCCGGGAGTCGCCTGGAGAGTTGTAAATCATGCGACACCCGACAACAGATCGAATATCTAATTCCCTTTCACTGACTCGTTACTGCCGTGGTACGCCCGCGCTCGTCCGATCCCGCGAGCGAGAACGAGCGAGACCGGCACAGGAAATCCTCTCCCTCTCGGCTCGACTCCGTGTGTAACTCTCGTAATTCTTTCGTTTCTTTTATTTATTTTATTTTATTTTATTTATTTTTTTTTTTTACAACTGAGCTCGAGAAAGAGAGAAAGGTACGAAGCCCATGGATTTCTTCGACGATAAGTACTCTTCAGGTATTCTTGTTATTATGAATCGTTTCGCGTCGAGTGAGCCGAGGAGCCCGCGCAACATCGCGGGCAACTCCTCACCGAATGGACAATCGGCGGCCAATTAACGGCCATTAAAATCCCTCGTTAATCATCACGCAACAACCCTGTCGCAGCTGCAGTCGCGGTAGACAGCGAGAAACATTGCGTCGCGGTGAAGTTTGACGCATGGGTAGAACGTCGTATCCGTAGGCTCGATGAAGCCGCGAGCGATGTACTTCTTGAAGGCTCAGTGAAATTTTGCGTGATGAACTACGGCACCTGCGCAAAAATTCCAGCGGACATCGGGTTTCTTAGTTTCGACGAGTTTTTGTAAAAGTTGCACGCTGCTGTCGCAGTGGACAGTGAGAAAGAGTCACTATGAAGTTTGATATATTGGTAGAATGTTGCATCCATCCTCGAAGGACCCTCGCGCCATGTACTTCTCGGAGACTTCGTGAAACTTGGCATGATGAGCTATTGCAGTACACCGTCGCAAAAATTGCAGCGGATATCAGCTTTCTTAGCTCCGACGAATATCATTATAACTATGATTATTATTATTATTATTAAGATTTACAGGAAGGAAATAAAAAATTATATAATTTTCTCAAAAAAAAAATCTGATATCGAATAAACATATGAGGGTCCAGTCCGTTTTTAACCAAGTTCACTGTTTTAGCATTAATAATCGTCGATGTTGTCCTCAAGTCATTCCATCCTCAAGTCGCTCCATCCTCAAGTCGCGCCATCCTCAAGTCGCGCCATCCTCAAGTCGCTCCATCCTCAAGCCGCTCCATCCTCAAGTCGCTCCATCCTCAAGTCGCTCCATCCTCAAGTCGCTTTATCCTCAAATCGCTCCATCCTCAAGTCGCTCCATCCTCAAATCGCTCCATCCTCAAGTCGCTCCATCCTCACGTTGCTCCATCCTCAAGTCGCTCAACCCTCAAGTCGCTCCATCCTCAAGTCGCTCAATCCTCAAGTCGCTCCATCCTCAAGTCGCTCAATCCTCAAGTCGCTCCATCCTGAAGTCGCTCCATCCTCGAGTCGCTCCATCCTCAAGCCGCTCCATCCTCAAGTCGCTCGGTCCTCAAGTCGCTCCATCCTCAAGTCATCCATAAATATCAATAAAAGTTACACGCAGTAACTATCACCTTCCGATGTCGGTCGCGATGAGTTCGAACGGTTTCACGCATTACCTAGACTGATTGGAATTCCTCATAGTCCGTCAAGTTTCCTATCGAACATTCGAAACATTCAACTTTTTCAATAAACTTGATGTTATGCGACAAATGACCCAACGTTCATTCCTCTTTGTTCCTCATCAAAGGAATCTACTACGACCTTTCCGAGCATCCGTGGAGAGTCATTCTCTAGCAGACAGCTCTTAGTTCATCGGTCTCATCAACTCATCATCCCGGACACGAGGAGCGAACGTGAAGTATACCAATCCCTTCTGATCATAAATTTCATCACAGTCGGTAATCAACGCACGATTGGTAAACTCGAATGATTTGTTCATGCATTGCGTACCACATCTTCGATCCCGCTCGAACCCGAGTGCTGTCACGAATGCTCACTGGCTTTACATAGTCGCAGCTACAGCAGGTAAAGCGATCCCTGCTGTACGCATACGTTCAACACATACGAACGTAAACCGCGCTTCATGCGTGTGCCGGACTACACGTACAAAGACACGAGGCCGACAAGCGGTAATTAGATCGTTCTACTGTGTTACAATTTCCGCGGTTCATTCCCTTTCATCTGGTACCCCCCCCCCCCCCCATGGTTGGCAGTCGTAACGTGGTCCCGTTTCGAAGCCAGCACACGCCGTACCATCGTGATATCCATCTCGCTCAATCGCGGATTCTTGTGTCCCACTATCGCTCCCTTTCCGTGCGTAGATCTCAAGTCGAGCGAGGATTTGTGCGACCGAGCTCCCCGATGCTGGTACCCACTTCACCGGTGCGTACGCCACATCCTACATCCAGATCGCAAGGTATGCTGACGCAGAGTGTACACCATACACCAGACACTGGTTAAATACTCCAGTCTCTGGTCCCGTCTAGGCTCGGCTAGGACAGAGTCCAGTCTAGCCTGCAGGCCATCGGCATTGCAGTCAGGTGCCGCTTACACAACCGGTAGATTCCTTCTGGCTGCCCGAGACTTTTCTGCGTCTCTCATTTTCTGCACAACCATTGATGTATCCGCGAGGCGAGCCTGATGGCCGACTACAATGTCTGCCGAGGATATTCTGTAGCGGAAACTTTAATAAGCGGTTTAGCGGTTCGCATTGCGAGCGCCGGTTCTAGGTGTTCGAGAGCCCGCAGCTTCGAAGAGGGTCTTAGGGACTCGGCAGCGAGCCGGCGCACGCAACTTCATGCACCCGCCGTAATGGAGAACATCTTTGGGAGACGCTGGCGCGGAACAACAACCACCACCAACACAGGCTATCACTTCTGCGTATTCCCATAGTCATCACGAGCCGTATCAGAAACGCGCGCGCACCGTGCGTTCTCCATTTTTTTTAGACCATCTTTCACGTACCCTCTCGGCACTCCTGAATCCCGTTCACGTTTAGGTACATCGACGTACATACGCGGGCCGATTTCATCGAGCGGCCACGAAGGTACGCCAGCAGCTCGGACCGACGCGGCTTCTATGCCACATGTCGATTTATAGTATCGTGCGCCATTAGAGATAATTGTTAGGGCAAGAATCTCCTCGTCGTACGTACCAGGCCTGCGTATACCCGCCGTAGCATGATGTAAAGTTGTTTTTCCGCGGTCACGCACACTCCTCCGTTCCCCCAATGGTTATTCCCTCACGCGTGTGCGTTCGCCATCGTCCGCAGTAACGCGGAACGTATTCCGCACGCTGATCCGGGAAAACCAGAAGATGGAGAAAGAAGGGAAGACTCATCTCGATCGCCATACGGATGCGTATACATATGTTTATATGTGTATATATATATATATATATATATATATATATATATCGTGCGTATATCCGTACACTATAATACCATCGTAAAGAACCCAGACGAATACGCCGTTTCATCCTCGAGGCAACGTCCCTGTACCATGTACATCCTTCTCCACTTCCACCGTCCGCGGCTACCCGTTTGTTTTATTACGTGCGAAATTTTTCTGCCCACACCTCCTTCTCCTTTCCATTATATCGTCTTTTCTATCTCGTTTGGTCGTCCCTTTTGTCGACTCTCCGTCACACACGTGGCCTCGTCGTAGTCGTACCGTTTGAACAAGCTAGTTTTATAGCGCGCAATAAACATGCCTCGCTCGCCCCGCCGCGGCGATGATCGCAATGATGGTGGTGGTAACGTACACGCGCGGCGAGACCCACATGGCGGGTTAATTGGAATGTTGCTCAGTTCGATTAAACTATTAAATGAGAAGGCCTCTTAACTCGGTGCGGCACGCCGCCTGCTCTCCGCTACGCCACCGTAAAACCGCTTGTCTCTCGGCTCATGCCCGATCCGCTGCTGATTCTAACGTGCGCACACGTCGAGGTTTTTCTAGAGCCCGTCCGGCGTCGAGCAAGAGAACGGGATGCCTCTTGTTCCACCGGCAGCCTCCGCTGACGACGGGACGCGAGACACAAGTCCGCGATCTCGGTTCGTATTTGGGAACTTGATCGTGTCGTCATGCGCACCGTGTGTGTGCGCGCGCGCTCATGCCCGGCTAGTCTTTGAATTGTAAGATCCATTTATTTTGTTTTGTCCGCGCGGGCTGCTTTGGCAGCGTCGATAAACCGGTATCGCGAAACTGTGGCAATTCACTTCGGGCAGCTCGGTGTACCAGAGTGCCAAAGTCGAGGATAGTTCGGACACTTCTGTTACGAACGGCTGCTTGTACCACTTTGCGACGTGAATACTCGAAAACATTTGAAGCGAAACACTTTAATGGTTTCAACATTGTTTTGGTTGATGTAAGAACGAGCCATTATCAATTTGATGAAGAACTTTATGGGCAGGTGCGGCCAAACTGTGGCAATCCACTTCGGGGAGCTCAGAGTAGCGAAGTGCCAATGTCGAGGATAGGTCGGAGACTTCTGTTTGGACCGCTGCTTAAACCGATTTAAGCCTTAAATACCCTGAAACGTTTAAAGCGAAACGTTTGAATAGATTCAACATTGTTTTGGTTGCCGTAAGAGTGGACTGGATCAATTTCACAGAACTTTATGGGCAGGTATAGCGAAACTGTAGCAATTCACTTCGGGGAGCTTGGAGCAGCGAAGTACCAAAGCTGAAGATAATTCGGATACTTCTGATCCAACCGCTACTTAACCCTTTATAAGTTACACCTCTATCCCCATTCTTAGGCTCTACCGTAGCAACGCGTGGCTGCCACTCCTCATCCATTAGTCCCGTTTCGGTACGGTTTCGGGCGGTGAGACTTATAAAAGGTAAAACCACTTTACGCCTTGAATACCCTCAAACGCTTGAAGCAAAACGTTTGGATAGTTTCGACATTGTTTTGGTTGCCGTAAGAATGGCCCATTACCAATTTCACGAAGAACTTTATGGGCAGGTACAGCGAACTGTAGCGCAAATCACTTCGAGGAGCTCAGAGTAGCGAAGTACCAATGCTGAGGATAATTCGGATACTTCTGTTCCAACCGCTACTTAACCCTTTACAAGTTATACCTCTATCTCCACTCTTAGGCGCTACCGTAGCAACGAGTGAGCGCTAATCCGTGTCCGTCAATCTCGCTTCAGTACGGTTTCGGGTCGTATAACTTATATAGAATAAAACCACTTTAAGCCTTAAATAGGGTAGAACATTTGGATAATTTCAACATTGTTTTGGTTGCCGTAAGAAAGGGCCATTAGGGTAAAAGTAGTGAATATGGCCCACCTCGACTAACACGTAAATCGATGATATATGGACCGGGCCATATTCTCCACTTTTACCCTATCAATTTCACGGAGAACTTTGTGGGCAGGTGTAGCAAACTGTAGCACAATTCACTTCGAGGAGCTCAGAGTAGCGAAGTAGCAAAACTGAGGATAATTCGGATACTTCTGTTCCAACCGCTACTTAATCCTTCATAAGTTACAACTCTATCCCCACTCTTAGGCGCTACCGTAGCAACGACCGGCCGCTAATCCGTGTCCGTCAGTGTCGTTTCAGTACCGTTTCGGGACGAGTAACTTATAAAGAATCGAAACACTTTAAGCCTTAAATACCCTCAAGCATTTGGATCGTTTCAACATTGTTTTGGTTTCCGTAAGAATGGTCCATTATAAATTTCACGAAGAAACTTGTGAGTATATCGGCAAAAGATCGGGCGACGTATCGCCGTTTCCTCCGCCTTCATGACTCGATCTTCTTTGAAGTATCTCTAGCTTGTTGTGCAAGCCCGAGCTACGTAAGATTCGAACCGTACGTGATGATCTTGCGCGTCTGCATCGCCTATAGGCCCGAAGCACCGCGAGAGATTCTCATCCGGTAGTGCGAAGAAGTGAGCCATGTGGTAATTTTAGCTTAACAATTCTCCGTGGAACGAGAACGGGACGAGAGTCACGCTCACTCCGGTCGCCGGTGAGCCCGTCGAGCTCGTAAAGGGGCGCCGATTGATTGATATCCAAACGGCGGGGGCGAGAGCCAGTCAAGACAGAGAGAAACGGAGAGACGCCAGGCGCTCGACTCCGGTTCTAGAACCGTAAGATCATCCTCCTCCGAGAGAATCGAGATTTGATGTATTTCAATCTATCGCACCGATCGATACGGCCTGCACGTGCGATACCAAATTGGTTGGTGCGCAAACGCGCCTTCGCCTTTTTCCGACATCGCATCCGAGTCGAAAAAATTCTATTTATCTGGAACGACAAGCTTGTTCCGGAATTCCTGAAGTCACCGATCGATTGATCTCCATTCGCGGAATAGATCGAGTGACTCATTAAAGATGGCAATGTGTCGTCGTCGGCATCGAACCCCGCACAGAGAGATTCGATAAGGAAATCAAAGTATTAGGCGTATAAGGAGTCTTGTAACGATACGGCTCGGAGCCACCGCTAAATTCCGGCGATCTCCAGCGATCGTTCTGGCCGATGCATACTATATCGTTCGTGCGGGTTTACCCGACTCTCGCCGATGCTGCTGACGCGGGCCGCCCGCGGCAATTTCGACCACATAGCAGCCTCTTCCAAGTGAGTTATACGCAATGGCGGAAAGAGTCGTAAGAGCCGTGAAGGATATCTGGCACGCACGTTTCCACGCCAGCCCCACCGGCAGCAGTAAAACCGGCCAACAGTGGCGCACCAAAGTAAATGTTATAACAAACAGCGCGCCCGTGGACCGGCGTAGCCTCGCGACGCCCCGCTATTTAACATTATTTAGTTTGCTTTGTGAACGTTTAAACAGTGCCTGCCTACTTTTTTTTCTTCTTCTTCATCTTCTCCCTCTCATCTTCATCCTACTCAACCTTCCGCGCACACGGACGAACACACGCACGGCTCACCGTGGATATTTGATGTGCCACGCTGCGCCGCGGAGCTCGTCTCATCGTGGGTATACAACGATCCCGGCGTGTTTGTTTTCTAGGTGCTGGCGCGGTTGGTCCAAGCAAGACTCTCGGGATCGCCGCAGCATCTTACTCGGCACCGTTAATGTTGTAGGGCTGTGTGTCTCCACGTGCACCATTGTGTAATTTACATGACATCGCTCTGATACAAGCGCTTGATGCTTCTCTTTTGAGAGATCTGCGCATCGCTGGAATTTTGATTGCAGGTCTCATATTGTCATGTTTGTTTTCTAGGCACTGGCGCGGTTGGTCCAAGCAAGACTCCGGATGACTGCAGCTTCTTACTGCACAGCGTTACTATTGTAGGGCCGTGGTTCTCCATATGCATCATTGTGTAATTTACATGATATCTCTCTGGTACAACCGCTCGATCCTTCTCTCCTGTAAGATCTGCGCATCGCTGGAAATTTGATTGCAGGTCACATATCGGCATGTTTGTTTTCTAGGCGCTGGCGCGGTTGGTCCAAGCAAGACTCTCCGGATCGCCGTACCATCTTGTCCGGCCCCGTCACTGTTGTAGGGACGTGTGTGTTCACGTGCACCATCGCACGTCATGTAATTTACATGATATCGCTGGTACAACCGCTCGGTCCTTCTCTCTTGTGAACTCTGCACATCGCCACGAATTTAATTGCAGGTCTCGAATCACCCATATGCTCAATGTTGCACGCCACCTTATCGCGTGTTCCGCTGGATTCCGGCATCGAGCCGATCGTGTCGATCTTTTGACGACCTTGTACACGAAGTGACTTGCAGTTGGAACATCGGAAGCCTGTCGATGTCCAGCAGCGCAGCCCCACCGTCTGGTTGGATAAAAATCGAATCAGCAGCTGTTCCCATATCGGAAAACAAATGGCAAATGCCAAACACTTATCTTGACGTCATACGACACCGGCTTTGGAAGATCACTTTGCAATGAAAATAGTTGAAAATTATATACATCTTTTTAACCTTAATTCTAAGTTGGGCCCAAAACGCAATACGCGCCGTTTAAATTAATGACGTGTGTGTCAACTATTATCTCATCGTATATGGCTGCGCTCCGAGTGCCGTCGCGGCTTCGGTGACTATGGTTTGAGTATAAAAAAAAGAGGCAGCAGGCAAAGGAGGAAAGGGACCTACTTTCTATCGTAGTTAGCCTACTGCCGAGCTCGGCCAGACCGCTCGAGCATCCGGCATCGCCCCGGGCGTCCACTCTCGCTGTCTCTCCGGCCACGTGATGCTGGATCTGGCTGGACCAACTTGAGATACACTGTGACCCGTCCAGTGTGCGCTGAGGCACCTCTCTCTTTCCATCGCGATGCCTTCTTCCTATTCTTCACTCGTTGGAGATTTACCTAGCTTTCATTGGTATGAGACTTTAGGTGTGCGGGAGCGGCGGAGTGCGGCGGGGTTTGCTACAAGACTCTCTTCGCCAGCTCAGGACTGAATGATATCTCGGGAGATTAGATGCAGCGATAGACTGCACAGGGTAGAGTCTTCGACGGGGCAATGTGGACTATATTGTCGAATGGAAAAATAAAAGTCAAGATTGTCGAATGGAAAAATAAAAGTCAAGACTGTCCAATTTTGTCCCACTCTCCACTTTTATCAAAGATCTTGGAGCGCATCTTCCGTGGAAACTTTTTAGTACCGTGAAGAGTGCAGCACTGGAATTGCCCACTGGTGAAGCCAAATGTTCAACAGTAAAAAGTTTATACTTTTTACAACGATTTGATGTCCAGAAAAGTCCACAATTTTGATTCGTTGATCTTCGATCGCACTAAACTAAAACGGGCAATCGTACGGGAAATAAAAGGACAGGTTTGTATATTATAACCTATAATAATATTGTATAGTATAACCTATAATATATATAGAATAAACGAATTCGTCACTTATTTAACAAAATAATTTTTACGAAAATTCGTATTCCGATTTAAGGAAATTGCTTTTCACTGTGCAGACTGCACGATGTGGGGTCTGCGACGTTGCACTGTGGACAATTATAATACCGCGAATAGCAGTGACACGCTGTAAGATTGCCGACCGTAAGAATAAAACTTGGAGCCCGACAATTTGAGAGTGCAACTTCCATTCCACTTTTATCGAAGGTCTTACATTAGAGAGTTTCGTGGTCTACGATGTCGGATCGTTGGACTCTCACACCGTATTGGTGCCCGCGAATGCAGGCGCTGGAACTCAGAAGATACCGATGCATTCCCGTGTTGCTTGGATTGCCGATTTACGCTGGTGCTTGTTGCGACAAGAGCTAGAACAACGCAGGTACATCGCCGTAACCCGTTGTCTTTGGTCTCGGTGGTTTGTGACGGGCGGCCTGTACCGCAGTATTTCCATTGCTTCCCCTACCCATGTCCCCACACGTGTGTGCGTACTTGTGACCGATCGGCTCGGACGCTTACTCACGAGAGAGAAAACGGGGTCCGAACGTAAATCGAGTCGTCCCGGAGACTTGAGGCAGCATCCTCTACTCGTGTAACCGGCGCGACTCGATTGCACTCGACCGGAGAGTACGTATGCGCTCTTCCATCTGGTAATACGAGGTAACACTCGTGGAAAGTCTACGAGGAATCGACTTTCGATATAGTCAGGCTTCAATAATGTTCCTCACCTTGCGGAGAGGTTAGCCGAGGTTTCACTTCATTTTCTTTTTAATGATCGCCTGCATCTCAGCCAAGACTCGAGCTCGCAGCCTGAAACAAGCTTCGAGCGGTATCAAAGTACTGGATCACCCATTTTTTTTTTTTTTTTTAGCCCTTGTCTACATTGTGGGCGCCTCACGCGCGGCTGAATTTCGTTGGCGCTGGAGCGTCGACCGGGTATTCCTTAGTTCATCAGTTTCAGTCGCTGGCGACTTTCGAGATGAATGCCAAATACATTTGAGATGTATCACGAACGTTCACCCACTTTCCTATATTTAGTAATTCACACGTTACTGTCACTCCATTCGAGACACATTCCAGAAAAAAAATGTTCAATATTCTCTGTAACGTCACTTTTAGTTCCAAACTCTTGGTTTCCACTTCAGGTTTTGAAATCTTGATTTTTTGTCAGAAATAGCGCTTTCCTCTATGACGTCACTTTCCGTTGAAAACTGCGATTTCGAAACCGGATATGACGTTTTCCCATCTGACGTAATTTCCGGTTAGAAAACGAAAATTTTGAAATCGGATGTGACGTTTTCCCATCTGACGTCATTTTCGGTTGGAAAACTGAAATTTTGTAACTGGATGTGACATTTTTGCATGGGACGGTCAATAACTGACGTTTAAAAATCGTAAGTGCCATTTTTTCAGTATAACGTGACTTTCGATAAAAAACCGAGATCTCGAAATCGAAAGTGACGTTTGGCCCATGACGTCTCTTCCGGTTTAAAAGTGAGATATCCAAACCGTAGCTGACCTTACAGAGAATGTTTTTTTCTATATTTCTCCGTGGTCTGGAATATTGTGACGCAAATGCGTGCATTCTGTCTTCACTCTGCCCCGAAAGTGTCCAGCGCATCGATCGTTCGATTACCACAGGCGCTGAGGAATCCGAAGCTATCGTAGATGCTAAATCCGCCACGCCGCATCATTGGAAATCCCACGGGACGACGGTGACGCGATGTCGCGCGCCAAACTGCGTCGAACACACTAGATTCTCCGAGTACACATTACACGCGCCCGATCGCGCGTGTTACCAGCGGGCAACACGCGCGTTTACCCGTGTACGGTCATTTTCCGAACGGGTTTACCAGACAGTCGACCGGCTATCGCGGGCCGGCACGCATCGTGCGGCTGTCCTTCTCCGGAGCAACAACATCCAGAGTTCGCGGCGGATCCATTCTCCGGAGCGCCTTCGCGTACGAGCAGCCTCGCGACAACGCGCGCTCGCTTCTGCTCCGCAACGCCGCGCCGCCGCACGCTCCATGTCCAAAGGGCTCGGCGAGTTATCAACTGCATTCGGAGGATAAGGCAAACGTACCAATGACCGGACACGTCCCAGTGGCCGGACAAGACACGAGTGCACACCCAGAAAAAAAATTTATTTGACGGCCACCGTTGATTTGGTTTAAGTAAAATATTTATTTGATTTAAAAAAATATTTATTTTAATTAAGTGAATAGTTACTTGAATTAAATAAACATTTATTTAAATCAAATAAACATTTATTTAAGTCAAATAAATATTTATTTAAATCAAATAAATATTTTACTTAAACCAAATCAACGGTGGCCGTCAAATGAATGTTTTTTTCTGTGTGCAAGAGAGATGGAACTACGATTGTTCATGCATGTCCGGGGACTGGGACTGCTCCCTCAAGTGTCCGGCCATTGGTACATCTACCTTACTCGCTGCGGCGAGTGGCAGATGGCCGTACAGTAAACGCACCTCACGTCACTTTTTTTCCGTTCCTTAATCCACTACTCCTGAATATCCCCGGCCGCAAGCCCATTTCAGCGACCGCAATGCTCGCTGAAAACTGCAACGCTCCATACGCTCCTGCCGTCGAACGCGCACGGTGTATCTGACCGGCCGACCATACTCTCCGCCGCGTCGTCCCCGAAACCCCCGATCAGCTTCACAGCGCCGCGTGCCCGCGTAATATGCATACACCGGACCGGCGCGCATCCTCGCGAAACGGCGATCCACCGCGCAAGTAGTTCGGGCTTCATGCAATATGCGCTCATGATACGTCAGCTTATGATCCAGGGAAAATTTTCCCCGCAACCGCACTTATTAAGACGTCGTCGTTGCCGCGAAGGAATTTAAAGTACACGAGCGGCCAGGAATTGCCCGCGCTGGATCGTCCTCCTTGCCCGCAAGATGCATCGCGGTCTCGTCCCCGGGTTTGTGCACTTCCACCTGCGAATGCTACACCAACTCACACGCGCATTGTGACGGTCGCCGAGGTGATGCGTTCGCGTGTTCGATGCATGCGCGGCGATGCGCGTGTATACAAATGCTACTGTCACTGGCCGGCGCATCAGACTTTACCGTTGCATCAACACAGCGCGAGCCGCACAGGTGAAAGACGAATCCTCCCGTGTCACGGGGATTCAGGGAACGTGTGTTATAAACTCCCCTGCATGTTGCGCACGCGAGACTCGCTCCTTCTCCGCCGGGCTCTTTCTTCCGCGTGTTGCAACCAAATCCCGACGGCGCGGAGCCGCGCCGACCGAGCTCCGGCGGTGAGATGCGTGCGATTCCCCGTAAATCGTGTTTGATCGATTAGGGATAACGCTCGTATCGCAGCCGAGGCGCTATTGGCAAAGCTATCGATTTCACGAGACCTCGAGATACGATCTGTGTTTCTATCGATCACAAACAATTTATGCATCGGCGGTGTGTGGCACTCGTTGTTCAGCGCGGCGCCTCGCGAAAATTATGATGAAAATTGTCGATGGGCTGTCGGCGAGCGGGATGCTCGGTGCCGGGAAAGACGAGGTGGCGGTGACTTACGTAGACGATGAGTCGGGAAGTAAGCGTGGCGAAGTTCTCTTCCTGGTCGGGATGGAACGTCTTTAAAGTTTTTCGATCGTCGACGATCCTAAAGTCGTCGTTGATAGGACTGTAAAAATAAATTGTACATTTGGTGTCATGGAAGTTGAAATTCGCTCACATTAGTTACATTAATTTAACATTAATGGACTTTTTTCGGAAATAAAAATACCAGATATGAAAATTACAAATCTTTTGGCTGAAATTTAGAAAACATTTTGTTGAAAATAAAAATTTTACTGTGAAATTGTTAGGAAATTCCAAACATGTGTTTGGAATTTCAGAAAGCGTTTATGTAAAAAATCTTCCGATACTGTTAATTAATTTCAGAATGTTTTTTTTTACAGTGACGGTTTTCTTGGAAAACGTTTAAAATCGATCAAAATATATTCTCTCTCAGTATCGATTTCACGAGATCCGAGATACGATCCATGTTTCTATCGCTCACAAACAATTTATGCATCGCCGGTCTCTGGCATTCGTTGCTCCGTGGCGCCTCGGGAAAAATCTTATGAAATTCTCGCGCGAACATCTCGGCAAGCGAGATGTTGGGTACCAGGAGAAACATCGCCGAGATGGATGGAGCGATGACTCTACACGGCCAGTGATTCAGGAAGTGCGCGTGTCGATGTATGTTTCCTGTCCGAGATAGAACCACACTGAGACAAGGATCTCGGAAAAATTACCAAGGCATATGGTACATTTCGACCAGGCAAATTTTCACAGGATCCACCGCAATTTTGACCCAATGCATATGGGCATTTTTTTCAGAAGGCGGATTGGTAAAATGTTGGGTATCTGGCTAAGAATTTCGTGGATTAAAATTGAGAATTTCGTGGATTGAATCTGAGAATTTCGCGGATTGAATCTGAGAATTTCGTGGATTAAAACTCTGAATTCCGTAGATTAAAATTCTGAATTGCGTAGATTAAAACTCTGAATTCCGTGGATTAAAACTCTGAATTCCGTAGATTAAAACTCTGAATTCCGTGGATTAAAACTCTGAATTCCGTGAATAAAAACTGAGAATTTTGCCGATCAAATTTTTTTTATGTACTTGTCAAAAAAAAAAATAATTCATCGCCATAATATGCCGGCTGACTATATTTTCTAGTAAGAAGAACGTACATTCTACCAAAAATTACAGGGCATTTGACTAATATCTGCGACAGCGAAAATGACCATATTATCTACCAGACTATGTTAAGTCTAATAGGAATGTTTGCCAGAATATCGCCGTAGTTCCCATAAACCCGAAAGTTGTCTCACTGTTTCCCAGATTCATGGCAATTTCCATCAGATTCTTCTCTCAGTGCACTTAATGATCTTCCGATATATTTTCTAATTTCTAACAATTATAATATAATTTCTACTCGCCATACCCGAGTAGAAATTTTCTAGCGTTACATCGGGGCCTGATAAAGCTTGGTCAGGAGTCATCCCGACCGTGTCAGGGCCCGATGTAACGCCTAAAAATATCTCAAATAAATCCACCCATTATCAGACCCTAAACTCCTCGCCGTCCCCGGTCCCTCCGCGAAACATTAAAAAATCCACCAAAGTATACGGAACCACGCAAGCAGATCAACCCGGTCTCTGTGCGCTCCCAACGAATCGCTTCGCACAGGCAGAAGCTGCAATGAGTCCGACACAGACAGCGGAACACACAGAAGCAAAAAAGAGACCCAACTAGAAGTCGTTTTGCCTGCAGTACATAGAAAAGATTCCCAGAGAGCAAAGTTAGGTGAGAGTGGGGGATTCCTGTATTACTGAAAATAAACAGTGAATCTGCGAGAGAGCGAAAGAGAGCTGCGCGGCCCAGAGGAGCGAAGGGGGGGGGGGGAGGGGAGCTCCGTTATGCGCTTCGGGATGCAGAACACGAAAGCACAAAATGGAACAGCATTGGAACGCAACGAGAGCGCGATGATAGTAAGAGAGCGAGCGTAGCGTGGGGAGACCTTCAGTTCCTCTTTGCGTCTGTGGATGCTGAGTATCTGTCTCAGGGTCTCATAGTTTATCTTTCGCCGTCCTCCTCCGTCTCTCACCCCAGGCGCATCCACCTGCCTTTCTTCAGCGGGCTCTTTCGCTGGGTCCACGTCGATCCTCCTCGCGGCTCGGTACATCGGGAACGAAAATCGGGGGTGGTGGTAGCGGAGGCAGTGCGCCGTTTCCGCTGGAGGTGGAAAACCAGCACAAGCGGAAGAAGAGAGAGGCGCGAGGGGTCTCGGATGAGAGGGGTGTTCGGAGGGCAGTGGAGAGAGAAGGTTGGACGGAGGAGCGAAGCGCGCGCGGGACCGGCAAAGCGCTTCACGGTAGCTCACATCAAAGAGTCAGCTTAATAGAAAGCCTTAGAGGCGTTTGTTCGAGTCTCCTCATCTGACTAAATATTCGTAGCCGGGCCCGGTGAGGGGGCGAGCGAGACGGCAATCGCTCGGGACGGGGTGAGGTGGAGAAGGTTCGGCGTAGGAACGCGAGGGGCGAGGGGCGGAGAGGGTCTGGCACCGCGCATTGCTGATGATGTGCCGGTGGCATCGGAGGTGCCGGCGGAGACGAACCTCGGAATATCGACGGGCCAAGATACACAACTGGTCCAAGAGACGTGAGCGGGTGAGGATCGGAGAGTGACGGGCGAGCAGATCTTACGATTCCGCTCCGCCTCCGCCGCCTCCCTCGCCCATCGTCTGCCTACGGTTATACGACTATCGCCGCCTATAGAAGATAAACAGAGTTCGCGACGGGGAAAGAAAGCCGGAGGTAGCGACGGAGCGAGAACGAGCGAATGGCACAGTGGCGAAGAGACGCGACGCCTTCTAGACGAGGCCCGGCTTGAGACTCCGGATTATCCCGATCCATCCGCGACTTCCCGAGGTGAGTTTCTCCTCCACCTGACTGTCTGTTTGCCTACCTCGCGTCAGTCTGTACTATTTACGGGACGAACGAGCTCTGTGTGTGCGTACGCCTGAAGGATAATTACGCGAGATACTGGAGAGTTTAGCGGTCGATCTAGTCATCATCGTTTCCAGATATCCCTCCACTTACACCGAACCCCCCTGCCACGACCATCGCCTCGTCCCGTCTAACCCCGAAGAGCCTTATATCGATTTCCACGAGACTGGCTCGCCGAGGTTACGTCGCTTCTCGAAGGCGCTCCCACACTGAGCCAACCCCGCTCGTACGAGTTTATTGCTAACAGTATATGTATCAGAGGATATCTTGGTAAGACCTCCCTCCCACCCTTCCGGTATCAGAGGTTTATCTATGCATACTGTGTGCTCAGCTTCGCCGTTCGCCAGAGCCACGAAGAAGAATCCCGAGGCACCCTCGAGGCTTCAACCCGCCGCGCTGGTAGCAACGCTTATGCATCTCTGACTAACATGTACAAACTACTGTAACTGCCGGGACTACCGGGACCGCCGCCCGGAGGCGACTAGGCTCTCTGGTTCACAAACTCCCCCGAAATTCGACTAATTAATATCTCTGTTGACGCTACCAAATTTCGGCCCCCCGCTCTCACCGTCTCCCAAGGTATCTTGAGGAAAGTTGTCTACGAACTTTCGTGCGTTCCGGCTTATTTCAGTCGTCAAATGAGATGTTGGCGCCTCGTGTTAAGGTAGCACTAGCACAATGACTGACGCCGCCTAAGTTCGAGAGAAAAAAGACAAAGATTACAAACACTTCTCGATGAGAAAAAAATCTGAAACAATTCTAGCGTAAAAAAGGTGCTGAAAAGATTGTTTGTGCATAATAATAATTTCAGAGTGTTCATTACAAATTAATGAAAAAAAAGTGTGCAACAAATTACCCGGCAACCAAAATTTTTTTTATTACGAAATTGATTTGTTAATTTTTCTGAATACGTATAAATTTTTCCAGAATTTTATCTAATACTTGAAAATTACGTTTTTAAACAAACTTTAACATAAAGGACACGAATAACATTTTGGGATCATTATTATGGACGAACAATCTTATCGGCATCTTCCATAAGCTTAATTTTTTCAGATTTTTATCCGATCGAGAAGAGTTTGAAATTCTCTTCCTCTCAAACTTAGGAGGCGTCGGTCATTGCGCTAGTACCACCTTAATAACGCGCTCCGCTCTTTCTCCGATGTGTGTATTGTCTCACACGTGCTTTTTTCCACTCTCCAAAGGGCCGTGCGCGCCCGTTCGACGAATCAATATCGGACACGCCGCGGAACGCGTGCAACACGCGTATTGGCCACGGATTTTCGTCTTCGCCTACGTGTCTCTATACGCGATGGGAGGACCGGTGATGTTACCGCTGTCGCTTCTATGGATAGCGTACAGTGTATACCAAAGCCGCGATTAATACCCGTGAATTTGCCTACGAGGCCGAACGCTTTTGATTGATTTTGAGCTGCGTCAACTCCCGCCCCGCCCCCTGCCCCCCCTCCCCTCGTATACCGCGACAGATACAAATGAATCGAATGCTCGGTCCCGAGAGCTGCTTCTATCTTTCGCTCCCTCTCCGTCGCTCGCCCGCCGGTTTGTCGCTGAGCTCTGTATAGACGTAATCCTTTAAAGGGATATTTCGCCTGTGTTTCGCTTCGGTTAAGCTATATAAATAGACGTGGGATGTTCGCAATCAGTGTTGGTGGGTCCCCGGTCGGGCTATACCGCAGGGGTATGTACCGGGGACACGGTCATTTGGAAATGAGTCGCTACCCTACCCCGCTCGCGATGGCCCGCTCTATACGCAACGCAGATAGGCGACCGCCGCTCCTTCACTACCGCGCTTGATACATCCACCCCTTTGCCGATCTCTCTGTGTCGGCGTACTGCCATTATGACGGAACAGGGGAACTCTCGCGATTGCACTCATTGGCCCGCACGGCGAACGAGCGGGGAAAGATGCGATAACTACGACTGTGCAGCACTCGAGGACGAAACCGACGAGCGGCTAAGTGTCTTTGCGCGGAACGAGACCACCGGCGTTGGATGGTCTATGGACTTCGTCTCTGTAGATCGATCTTCAGGTCGTTTAGCGTGATGAAAAAAGAGTGTCCTATTTTTTTTTTTGTGATTGTATAGATTGTTTCGTCGCATATGAAACGAGCTAGAAGTTAGGGATTAAATTTAGTCGACAATTATTGAACTTGGCGAATGTTAAAATTTCATATGTAATTTTATATGTATTTCATATGTTACTTCATATGTTATTTCATATGTTATTTCATACGTTATTTCATATGTTATTTCATATGTTATTTCATATGTTATTTCATATGTTATTTCATATGTATTTCATATGTGTGCAAATATACACATCGTTCCAAGGGACGTGAGGCAAAAGTGACTTTGAGAGTGTTGCCTGACTGGCATAAAGAAGAGGCCAAGTCCATGCACGGGTTTGCTCGACGACTCGCTCGCTCGATGGCCTGGGTGCATGGCAAGTCGACATTTGGCTTGCAGATAGAACTGTTTCTGTTTTTATGCCTATGCATCGTTAGACAATAACAGCGTCATTTAATACCTATGTGACCACTTTTAAGCACCAATCGGTGCACTAATTTATCGCTAATAAAAGAATTTACCAGGCTCGACGTTCGAGTCACGTATGGTAAAGAGTGCGTCAGTAGAATTGTCCGCTTTCAAGCCAAATGTTCAACAGTAGAGTCAAATCAAGTTTGTTCATTTGACAATTTATTGCCACACAATTACACCCGAAAAAAATTTATTTAACGGCCACCGTTTATTTGGTGTAAATAAATATTTATTTAAATTTAGGAAATAGTTACTCAAATGAAATCAATATTTTACTTAAAGCAAATAAACGGTGGCCGTCAAATAAATTATTTTTCTGGGTGTATCTCCATGAGATAATCTAAGTGTCAAACGTCGTTCCAACTTTTAACTGATCGGTGTAAATAATTATGAATAAATTAGTGTTTTTAAATTTATCTCCAATCGTTTTCAACCAACCACCTTCACCACAATAATTTAAGGTGCGAGAGTTCCCCATTATTAGACCACGGTGTCGAATCACACGCGTTCGATATCAGGATTTACGACCCTGATTGACCAGCCACAGAAGTCGAGTCGCACTGCGACCGTAAACAGAACATAATTAGAGAATTCACAGGCAGGTTCGAAAGCTTTTCCTCACAGTCCGCCCGACCCGCCACAAACTTTGTCGCTCTCCGTCCCGAAGAGCAAAGCTTTTAATTTCAACATGGTGCGTACCGTAGCCGGAAAAGAAGGGGAGAACATTACGCTCGACAATTATTTAGGCAAACGCGAGGAAGCCAAGAGTCGATGTTCGGAAGAATCCGAAAGTGAAGGTTCGCCCTCAGCGAGAGGGCGGGTTCAGCTCGTGAATTAACAAGATCTATCAGTGCCGGGTAGCGCGTTTCACCGAGCAAGATCAGCAGTTGCCCGAATCCGCGGAATATCATCCCGACCGAGGTCGGTAACAGCGCAGTCTCCGTTTGTTTGCGAGTCGCTTACTTTGGCCCTCTCCCTTTTTGCTGTCCGCTTGTCCCCTTCATTGGTCCGCGTTGCCTGTACACATTTTCCATCGTTCCGTTTCTCTCCGGCTCTCGCTTCACCGTCGGGCACGATCTTTCTCCATTGTTTAAATACAATTTTGTCGTTTACTAATTAATGCGCTGCCGACATCAAAGAAGATGTTTATTGGTTCATGTGATACTAAAGAGACGGTAACGAAGAGGTAACTCGCTAAGGGAGCGGTTGAAGTAGTGACGGGAGAAGGTGGAGAACGACGAGGGAACGGGAGGATTCAAGGTGGAGGAGGAGACAAGGAAGGCTGATGCGCGCGGGCTGGCTCTCCTGCGAGGGGTCCTCAAAACCGCCCGTTAAATGTCTATATACAAGCGGAACCGGCGGATGTTCGCGCTCTCGATTCGCCGTGTGTTCTCGCTCTTCCCTCTTGTGCTTCGCCGTCTGTACGCACGAAGTGCACCGACTTGCTCTCTCCTGCTCGCTCCGCGGCGTCGTGAAAAAGCGGCCGTGGAAGGAGGACAGCGAGGCACCCGATACAGACTCCCTTCTTCCCACCTTCGTCCCACCGTCTCCTAACTAACCCCGTCCGCCCAATGGATAGGAGTAGAGACAGCGGAGCCAGATAGAGACGGAATCGACAACCACCCACAGACTCATCAGCTAACTTTGTTCCCCGGTCTCGGAGAGTTGCAGGACTCTCGGGTACCCAGCATCACGCCGCCAAATCAGTCGGAGTTAGCTACGTAGTTTCGCCATCAAACGGAAAACGGGAGATACAAACATAGCCACAGACGATGCTTTCGTTTACGCGGTGACGGAGCCTCGTCGGGAAGCCTCCTCTCGAACCGACGACATCGACGATGTTCGATGTGTGCAAACACGAAATCTCGTGTACGACCGGCGTTGTTGTAAACGATGTGTCTTGGTTTTGTGTCATGTTCGCGTATCGCACGTGTTCGAGCAAACGGTGAAACACAAAATATTTTTTTCCCAAAAAAGTAAAAATGGTACGCCAAGTCCTTAACATGGGTTTTCTCGTTCAGAAAATGAATTTATCAACACAATCTCTTTTAAAAAAATAATAAAAAAGTAAATGATATTCTAAAAATAAAAAAATCTGCCAAAACTGATGTTTATTAAAACATTCTCTTAACAAAAAAATTCTTCCAAAAAGACGTTCATCAAAGTAATAAAAAAAAGAATCGAAAAGAAATCAAATGTTATCAGCCAAGTAGTAGTACATATATTCGCGTATTGCACGTGTTCGAGTGAATGGTGTTCACGGAAACATGAAGAGACGAAACCAACAGAAAAACGATAGAGGCAAAGGTTAGGGTAAAAGTGGTGAATATGGAACACCTCGATTAACACGTAAATCAATGATATATGGCCTGGGCCATATTCCCCACTTTTACCCTATGAGAAATTGCTGAGAGAGATACGGGAACGAAGGAAAGCCTTTCGAGAGACAGCTAAGTCGTTTGGATTGATCAACATGTTTAGTTTGCTGGATCAGAGACTATAGAGATCATACTCTGGTGTGAATATCTCAACTGCTAATCAGGCCCCAGTTGATGGGATCTGTGTTTTGCTCTTGGATTACGATCCTCATCATTCTGACACTAAGCCAACGATATTTCCAACATAGATGCCTAAGATTGGGCCATGGAAGTGTGGGTGTTTTTACGGGATGCAAACTCAAGTAAAAAACAAAGCAATACTCCACATGCAATTTACAACTAACTAAGCTGCATGGAAAGCTTCACGTAAGATGTCTCATGTGGACTGTAGGACCGTCGATTAGCAACATCCAATGTCTGGTAAACCTGGCCCTCGATTTGGTTGACACCTATGACATATAACAGAGACGAGTTCGAAGAAGTGAAATCTTTCTTCCAACCAGCCAAGTCGTCGGCTTGGGTTGGTCAAAATATTTAGTTTTCTGGATCAGAAATTTTACGGCATGAATGTCACAACTGCTGATCAGGTCTCAGTTGATAGTCTTTATGTTTCTAGCTTCGATTACTTTCCTTATCACCCTGACACTAAGCCTAAGGATGCAAACTCAATTAAAAAACATAGCAATACTCCACATGTAATTCACAACTAATCAAGCTGCATGGAAAGCTTCACGTATGATGCCTCATATGGATTCTAGGAATAGCAACATCAAATGTCTGGTAAACCTGGCGCTCCATTTGGTTGACACGCATGACATATAACAGAGACGAGTTCGAAGAAGTGAAATCTCATCAGGAGTTATCACTTCTTCGCACGGAAACACGAATAAACGGAGCTAGCGGAAAGACAACATAGGCAAAAGTTATGAGAAACAGTTGACAACGACGCAAGACAATAGAAAGCTTTCTTCCAACCAGCTAAGTCGTCGGCCTGGGTTGGTCAAAATATTTAGTTTTCTGGATCAGGAATTTTATGGCAAGAATGTCACAACTGCTGATCACGTCTCCTGTTGATAGGTCTCTATGTTTCTGGCTTGGATTACCTTCCTCATCACCCTGACACTAAGCCAACGACATTCCCAGCGTGGATGACTGCTTGGCTCATGGAAAAGTGCATACTTTTACGCAGTACAAACGCAATTAAAGAACCCAGCAATACTCCCCATTCAATTCACAACTAACCGAGCTGCCTGGAAAGCCTCACCTAAGATGTCTCATGTGGATAGTGCGATAGTCGCCCAGCCAGGACAGTCAACCAAACCGAGCCTTCCGCTTAGTTTGGTTGACTGACACTCACGGCAACGTAACATAGAACGAGTTCGAAGAAGTGAAATCTCGTCAGGAAAACCATGGGTATTCCGTTTATTATAATGAATCCAGAGATCCGGAGGCGGCATCTATCAGGTTAAAGATAGCGCTTCTTTCCAGTTCGGTTCAACCCGAATGATTGATCGTCGGGACTCTCCGGCTCCTAGATCCGGCCTGTTGATACTGCTCCTGCCGGCCAGAAGCTGGAATTATGTACTCCCCTCCGCCCAGCGCTCTCCAGTTGTGAAACAGGATCATGGCGTCAACGGGACACAGGACGGCTCGAGATCTCGTACTGGTCGCTCAGGCAATGACGGAGATGGAGCACTGGGGGGTTTCTAATGATAGAGGAAGTCGAAGCAAAAGGGACACCGAGAATGACGGCCAGTGTTCTTAAATACAGGATGCGTCTGTTATTCATACGCGCGCGCGTGCATGTGCGGCGTGTACTTGAGTCGTAAGCATTCATATCGGTCGGTTTGTATTGGGGTTCGATGTGACAATCGTAGGGGAGAGCGGGGCAAAATGGCACAGTGGGGCAAAACGGGATTACGTGACAAAAGGCAATTTTCCAATAACTTTTGGATGGTGGTGATGGTGGTACATGGGTCAAAACGGGTTTGAAAATCCGGATGTATAGTTGAGACAAAATAGGACATCATAAAATTATTGGAAAATTGAGTTTTGCCCTCACTGTTCCGTTTTGGCCCGCTGTGCCATTTTGCCCCGCTCTCCCCTACTACGTGGACCGTACAGAAAAGTGCTCGGCGAGACCATCGGCCGCTCTCCTAGGCACCCTTGTCGCATTATGTTCCGAGGGTCGGGGAAGTGAATGAGGACAGTCAGAATCGAAGAGAGATAAGGACACCATTCCCCAAAACCTAAAGCGGGAAAGAGCGTAGAGGCTAATGTTTATGTCCTCGCCCGCCTTTTGCGCCCTTCCTGTGTCAATAGGCTCGATTTCCCTTTCAAGTTGTCAACTCTTTTTGTGTGCCTGGCAAATTGTCGGGCAGCCTTCGGAGGGGGGGAGGGAGGGGGGCAGGGGTTAAATTAACATTATTGTTGTGACAAAGATGGGGAGACTCGGCCGGGACCACCGGAGTCAGCGAATATAGGCTGTATCGTTTGCCGAGGCAGAAAACTAAATCGCGACCCCCGGGGGTTGGAGGAGAAGGCGGAGACTCGTTGGGTAAACAATCCCTCTTGATGATCGTAGCTCTCTCGTTTGATGTCGCCTGATTACCCATCGTAAACAATCGTTGATTCAACGTACGGTAAATTTTTGCTCGGTGCGCGTTTCGCGTACGTTCATCGAACGCGAATCCACCCGGTTACACACGTACGTCACACACACACACACACACGTGTGTATCGATCGGAGAAATTGTTTGACGTTTATTATGTCTCGTCGGGACGTCTCGTTATTGCTGCTGAATACTCATTATCCGGGGCTCTCCACGATATTAATGTAGCCACTACTCGTCGCTCCCGTAATCTTATCCCCGGCACGTAATCATTGATTGATTATCCGAACGCGGCCCGAGAGCGAGGCCGGCTCGCGAGTGCGCGCGAGCCTCTTTTATCCGCACCGTTCGAGCCGTTTGAGATGCCGGGGAGAGAAAAATTCGCGACACACGCACGGGGTTCTGAAGTCTTGTTTATCCGGTGCACGTTGACTGCCGGTTGTACAACTATCGTCAGAATTTTATTCTTCTTTGTCGATTTTTCATTGGGTTCATGTTGTACCCCCCCCCCCCTCCGCCCCCTCCACGCGACATCGAACGAGTCCCGATGGCGTGAGCGTTCGCCGTAGCTGGCTTATTACTACTGAGCGTAGAGCCCGATCGGTACCGGCTCGCGGTCGCGGACAGAAGAAATCTAGCCTGTGAGCATCGACGAGACCCGCTCGCGTGCACGTTGGCCGCCGTCGCTGTATCGTTGCGAGCGGGGTAGGGGGCTCCGTTTCTTTAAAAAAAAAAAGCTTTCATCGGTCGAAGCAAACAGAACCGAGGAGACAGAACCTGTTCCCTGTGTCAGTCGGTTGATCAATCTTGTTAATTAACACTCGCGAACCCCGGCGCTCGCCGTCGTCGCGTCCCGACGAGAAAGCCCATGGAATTTACATTGCCTCCCATCATTCATTCGCCGAACGGACGTTCCTCCGCGTGTACGCCGGCTCGGATGCAACTTTTGTTCGACAAAGAAACGACCGTGGGGGATGGAATCGGTTTCCTCTCGAAGCGGCCGCGCTCCTCGCTGTTCGCCGGACTCGTGAAGCGGGAATTTGTAGGAAAAAAAATGGACCTCAAAAAATGTCCACGAACACATTCGGAATGCACTGTTGGGAAAACAAGAACTTTGACGACACGCGGGAGCGGCGATGGCCGACGCTGGCCGAACACTGGCCGACGCTGTGCCAATGCTGGCCTTATGTGGCGCTTCCACTATGCTTGGAATGATCTTAAAAAAAGACACCTTTCGTCGATTCGTATGGAACTTTTTTTCGATAAAGAAACGACCGTAGGGGATGAAATCGGTTTCCTCTGGAAGCGGCCGCGCTCCTCGCTCTTCGCCGGACTCGTGAAGCGGGAATTCGGAGGAAAAAAAAGTACTTCAAAAAATGTCCACGAACACATTCGACGTTGGGCGAATACTGGTCAACATTGGGGGAACACTGGCCGATGCTGTGCCAATACTGGCTCTATGTGGCTCCCACTATGGTCGGAATGATCTTAAAAAATATTCCTATTATCGATTCGTATGGACCTTTTTATCGACAAAGAAACGAGTATAGGGGATGGAATCGGTTTTCTCACTAAGTAGCTACGTTCTTCGCTCTTCACTGAACCAAGGCAGCGGGAATCCGTATGAAAAAAAGATGTTCAAAAAATGACCACGAACACATTGAAATGCAATGTTAGGAAAACAAGAACTTTGATACATGCAGGACCGGAACTGGCCGACGTTGGGTGAACACTGGCCGACGGTCTGCCGATACTGGCCCTGTGTGGCGCTCCCACTCTTGCCCAAATGATCTTAAAAAAGCCACCTTTTCGATACACACGCCTAATTAGGGAGCTCCCGAGGAAATTGGCAATCGACACATTGAAGCAGACGCGAGGGTGAAAGAAACGAAGCCATCCAAGTGTCGGACGAGCCGCTCGCGCCCGTGACAATGGGCCGCGCTGCCCCAATCATAAAGAGATTCGCTGTTCGCGGGCATCGTCTAATCTGAATAAAATATTCGATCGAATCGATAGATAAAGGACAATGCTCTTTTCACATTGCCCGAGAGTGAGGAGAGCTTCTCGAGCCGCTCTTTTATTCTCGTCCTTCTTCTCATTTCTCGTCCGTCTCGTTTCGTCTCGGTATCTCCACTCGCTCGCCTCCTTTTCTCTCTCCGTATGTATGTGTTTATGTATACGTGTGTGTGTGTGTGCGCGCGCGCGCTTGTCTCTTTCTCCGCTTCCACGTCTCTCGACAAAGAGGCTCCATCTATGCAAATTAAATGCTGTTTCCATAACCATTCGTCCGTTCCATTGAGTGAGGTTCGCCGGTTCGCTCTCGGTTCTTTGTCATCAAGGTAAAGGGAACTTTCACAAGGGGCTACGCCGCTCTCCCTCTCGCCGCTTTCTCTCGTTCACTCTTTCCCTCTCGCCGGCCTCCAACGGCCGACGCCACCCTCGCTCTATACTTCGCTCCGCGTACACTCGCGTTCCTTCCCTTTCTTTCTCTTTTATACCTCATTCACTTCTACCAATATTTCAATAACCGAAGCAATGAGAGGGCGGAGGGGGGGGGGAGGGGGAATGAGAGAGACCGATCCTCTCCAGACTATCAATCAAAGGGAATCTCTTTTTTGTTTTTGTTTGTGCCTCCATACTGCAAAACAGCGCTGTGTGATAACATCGTGTGCAATAAAAACTCATTTGCCGACCGGCAATACGTGATTTCTGATACAGAAAACTCATTTTTATGAACGGAAGCGAAGTCGTACGGGAAATACGTCAATTCCGGTTTGAAAGTCGCTTGATTCGACCGGAAGTGATGTCATACCGGAAATACATCACTTCCGATTTGAAAATCGCAGGATTCGACCGGAAGTGAAGTCATACCGGAAATACGTCACTTCCGATTTGAAAATCGCAGGATTCGACCGGAAGTGACGTCACACCGGAAGTGATGTTTTTCCGGTAAATCTCCGGAAATCTAAATATCTCGTTTAAAAAAATCATAATCCATAGCGAGATCGCGAGTCGCCCGAGCCCCAACAGTTTGCCAGTTCGTTATAAACCGCGGAATAAGCCTTCGAAATATAAGTGGAGGGGCAATATGGCGTACGGAGATAAAAAAAATGGGAAAACACACAACGGAGCACATGACGGTCTCATATTTTTGCAAAAAAAAAATATATAAGGTAACTATATAAGGTACATGTAAGGTATATGTAAGGTATATATTTTTAGTAATATAGTGAAAAGTGCCGATCGTACGATAATTACCTTACGCATATATTAAAAAAGTATGTATATTAAAAAAAATATGTATGGTAAGCCAATTTTGTTGTGTGCGAAGACTGCTGCCGAGTCTCTTCCACTGACCTCGACTCGGTCGGTACGTCACATCGCGCAAATGAGTCGATAACCAGGACATCCACCTTGCGCGAAGCCATCAAAACATAACGAGCGTGCATCGAACCGTCAGTTCCGCAATAATCCTTATATTTACCGTATTTTAAGAAGTTTTTTAGTTGTTTGTTTCTCGAATCTCATCGCATGCAGAGATATTATATCCCTCGAACATTCAGCAGTTCCCCCGGAGAAATGTCAATGCCGCTCGTTGCGGGCTTATTCGCCGGTAGGTGGATCGGTAGTCTTATTTAAGCACCTGATGGCAGCTGGAAAAATATGCGTAACGCGCCTCTCCGATAGCGAAGAAATTACGTCCCGGGTACAAAGAGTGCCGCGGGCCTCTCTGCGCCCGGTAATGATGCAGCATCGCGAGCGCGCCCGTTTGCTCTCGGAGAGCGGAGAGGAAGCGAGCCCGGTTTCGCTCATGGTACGGAGGTCCACAAACTCCTCGCTCACTCGCTTCTGTATCAACATCGCGGATATCTCTCGACGGGCGTACGATCGCGTTCCCTCTCCTCTCTTTCTCTCTCGCGTTCTCTCATCTCACATTATATTATGGTCCGCTCGTATTGGCTAGCGATAGGTAGACGCAGGTAGTTCCAGTGGAAGAGGAGGCAGGACGGTAGGCAGGTCCACGGTCGTAAAGAAAACCGCGAGCTATGCCAACGGTGACATTAATAATACGTGTGCCGCTCCTGCTGTTGCCGCCGCTATTGCCGCTACTCGATTCTCGTTGCATGGGGGCTTGAAAAGTCTTAGCACCCAGATGAGAGTACAGTGAGAACCCCCGTAAGTTTCCCCACTGTCGCTAAGTTTGCGTCCCCCTGCGCAGGACTGCGAAACTTCCCTCGGTGGTTGTCGACGGAGCTTCAACTTTACTGGGCTGCGGAAGAAGCTGAGAGATGCGACTGCGGTTCAGCTGCGGCATCGGATGAGTCGACCTGTCAACAGTCGGATGACGAATGGCCTGGGTCAACTTGTTTTTCTTACCGGTGATCATTTTTAATTGATAGCTCGCGAGCTACAACGAGGTATTGGGGCAGTTGGCGATTCGTCGTTGTACAGGTCGTGAGTTATCAATCTATGGGCGGTGGAGTAGGACAACTCGTTTTGTCTATCAACATTTTGCTTCCACAAGAAGCTACCAACTGCACTTGGGCGCAACTTTATGGAAAATTTTGACCCATCGTTGAACTCAATTGATCGTCAACTTTACTGGGATTTTGTTCAAGAAGCTAAGAGATTCAACTGCGTTTCGGCTGCAACATCGGATGACTCGACCTGTTAACAGTCGGATATCGAATGGCCTGGGTCAACTTTTTCCTTATCAGTCATTTTTAACAAATAGCTCGCAAACACAACGATCAATTTGTCAAATCCACGCAAGTCATCAACGAACGGTAACGAAGGGAAAAGAAATGACTCCTTGGCCATTTTGCTTCCACAAGGTTAATTCACTCGTGATCGCTCATCCACCTATCTCTCCACTCTGATTTAATTTACGCCGCGCTACGCAGCGCAACTGTTCTGGCCTGCCTCGTAAAGTTACGGAGGATTCTACTGTATCATGCTTCCAATTATTTTCTTCTCCCACCTCCGTCCTCTTCCTTCTCCTCATCGTTTCTCGTCTTCTCATCTCGTCCTTTATTCGACCATTATTTTTCTCTTATTTCTCTCATATCCCTCTTCCCATCCTCGCCGGCTCCTCGCGTCCTGAACAGTATTCCTGCTATTCGCCGGCTCTCTCGCGGTTCTTCGCCACCCCGATCACCGCTCTCGTATCGGCGTCGATGATCGACCGGTTGACGACCCACCTGCTCGGCGATGATTAACCGCTAATTGGTAATTAAGAAACAATGCCGATTTTCAATCGTCGTTCATCAACTCGAGAGCGCGCAGCTAAATTGCGGCTAGCCATGGTCGGATACCAACCGCGCGAGTTCATCATCCCTCAGCGACGAGGATGGAATTCTTATTGGGGCATATAAAGCTGTTGCAAAACAAAGACCCAAATTGCTCCGGCCGCAAGTGTCCAAGGAGCTTTTTTTTACCCCGCTCGGCAGCGACGGCCGGAGCGTTGCGGTTACTTTAGTAATGAAGTCACGCGAACTCCGGATCGTGAGAACTTCATCAGAACGCTGGGATGATTCCTCGTAAGAATCACTCTTGACGAGTATTCGCATCTGTAATACGTGTACGAAATTTATGCAGTGTAAAAGCAGACTCTGGACTGTCAGCCAGGTGGAGATCCGCGGCTTTTATCGCGTAAAATATTATGCAATAAAAATAAAAAAAAAATACAATAGTGTAAAAAAGTTTGGAGTTGGGAAAAAGTGATGGGAAGTCGATAGGGCAGTAAAGTAAAGTCTTTACGACGACGAGCATCAAAGTGCATCTATTAATTCACACGTCCACACTTTCCCCTACGCGTCTTGCCCAATGCGAGCTGGAATCGTACCGAGCATAGCTGGAATCAATTACTTCCAACGCACGCGAAACTTAGCGGTTTTATCCATGTGTGTTTTTTTTTATGGTGAGTCGCTTCTCGACGACATGCGGCGAGAAAAAAAAATTGTTGGGTGAGCAAAAAGTCGCGATGAGTTAGACTGATAAGAAAAGTAGTTTAATCAGCTAAAGATTCGGGCCGGGACGATCAAATAAATATTTAGTTGGTCAAACAAAATATTTTCATGCCTCAAAAATATTTTTCATGTCTCACAAATATTTTTCATGCCTCAAAAATATTTTTCATGCCTCAAAAATATTTTTCGTGACCCAAAAATATTTTTCATGTCTCAAAAATATTTTTCATGCCTCAAAAATATTTTTCATGCCTCAAAAATATTTTATTATGAAATTATCCAAAAAATGTTTAAACTAAACAATTTAGCTGTACAAAAGAAATATTTGTGTGTCACCGTGCTCTGATTAATCTAACCATTTATTTTTCTGAGTGTAGGTTTCACGTTCGGGTCCTTCGAGAATCTAACATTGGACCATGTCAAGGTTTTCTTGAGCGTTCGACTCATTAATTAAAGCTCATTTTTGTCCGATATCAAGGCGAATTTTTATTTTTTTTTCTAGGCGACCCACATTGCCAAACTCGTTATATATTCACAGATAAATTAACGATACATCAACGCAAGATGCGTTCGATACTTGCTATTTGTTTTTAGTCCTTACGCAACACGTCATATTTCATATTTCATGTACAATATTTCATACTTCATGTTCCAGCTCGCTCCGTCTAAGCTCCACCGTCCCGTGTGTTCTTTACCGGTTGTTAGATGTCAGTTTTACCGTGGCTCGAAGACATTATTAGAGGTACAGATATGGTATAGTTCGCACTCCGACGATATTAGATACTCGTCAAGCAGCAGTTCGCGCTCGCCGTCTGGTCGCGCTTATTCCAACGCTGTAACTTATTGCCATAATACACGATATTATGGCAATAAGTTGTCGTTGTCACGACAACGACGAGCATCGAAATGCATCCTTTAATTCACTCGTCCACACTTTCGTCATATCATAGCCGGAATCTATGACTTGCAACGCATGGGAAACTTCGTGGTTTTATCCCATGTGATTTTTTTTTATGTGAAGGTTTCCCGCCTCTTCTAAATAGGTTTCACGTTTGAATTCTTCGAGTATCTCGCATTGGCCCATGCCAAGGTTTGGCTCATTAATTAAACTATATATATATTGTAACGAATATCGTACGCGATTATCCTCGGTAAGCGGTCTTGAAGGACCGCTTGGACGGTAGAACATTTGACGGTAGAACATTTGAAGTCGATCGTTTGGACGTACAAACGATCGACTTCACATCGATCGTAGAGTTCAGAATCAGACTGTCAGTCTGATTCGGGACTTTAACACGAACTGACGTGTGACGCATGGTACGACAGCAGATCTTGAACCCCAAGTTCCCAAATTAGCTCAAGTTCCGTTCTTTTTATAATCGGTCTTCCCTTTATTTCCGCGACACGTTACGCGCGTTATTCATTCGCGCGGATGTTACAATATATATATATATGATTTGACTCATTGATTAAACTCTATTTTTGTCCGGTATCGAAGCGAATTCCTCTCGCTGGGCGACCCACATTGCCAAACTCTTCACACAGTCATAGATAACGATGCAATCCAAGATACGTTCGCTTTTTGCCATTTTTTAGTCCTCGCGTCATGCGTCATACTTTATATTCCATATTCTATATTTCAGATTTTACGTTCCAGCTCGCTGAGTCTAAGTTCTACCGTCCCGTGTATTCTTTGACGATTGTTAGATACCACAAATATTCATTTGGTTCAAGTAATCATTTATTTAATAAAAAAATATATATTTATGTAATTTAAATAAACATATATTTGTGGGGGCCATCAAATAAATGATGTTTCTGGGTGCCCCAAGGTTTCCTTAAGAGTTCGGCTCATTAATTAAACTGTATTCTTGTCCGGTACCGAGGCGAATTTTTCCCCCCGAGCGACCCAAGTTGCCAAACTCTATACATTCATAGACACATCAATCCAAGATGCGTTCGCCATTTGCAATTTTTTTAGTCCCGCGTCATACGTCATACTTTGTATTCCATATTCTATATTTCAGATTTTACGTTCCAGCTCGCTGAGTCTAAGTTCTACCGTTCCGTGTATGTGACGATTGTTAGATACCACAAATATGTATTTGGTTTAAGTAATCATTTACTTCATAAAAAAAATGTATGTAATTTAAATAAATATATATTTGCGAGTGGCCGTCAAATAAATTATGTTTCTGGTCGACCCGAGGTTTCCTTGAACGTTCGGCTCATTAATTAAACTGTATTTTTGTCCGGTGCCGAGGCGAATTTTTCTCCCCGAGCGACCCAAGTTGCCAAACTCTATACATTCATAGACACATCAATCCAAGATGCGTTCGCTATTTGCAATTTTTTTTGTCAGTCCACACACAACACGTCATATTTTATATTCCAGCTCGCTCAGTCCGAGTTTCGCCGACCCGTGTGTTCTCAGCCGGTTATTAGATGTCATTCTGACCGTGGCCCGAAGACATTATTAGAGATACGGTATAGATCGCGCTCCGGCGATATTAGATACTCGTCAAACAGCAGTCCGCGCTCGCCGTCTGGTCGCGCCTATTCCCAATGCCGTAACTTAGGGTCGTAATATCGTGACGACTCGTCGAACGGAATATATTGGTTACTGTCATGCTCTCCGTGCCCGGACCAGACCCCGTTTCTCCGCGCGCTCGACTCGACGCCGAGCTATTCGAGCGTGGATATCTCGCACTTTATTATACACGCACTCTACGTACGAACCGAATGCGCGCGCTCCCGTGCCCACAATCGCCCGTTAAGCTTCGACAACCGTAAACGTACACAGCGTATCGCAGACGAATGCAAAAATCCCCTCGAAACAATTTTCGCTCTGTCACGAGTTAAAAAAAAAATTACACCCACACTGAAACCCGACATAATGCGCGGCCAGAATAGGAACACAGATATCTAATTCTCGCAGCGCTCGGTCGTAAGTTCCCGATTGTGCGGATCGGTGGGAAATCGCTCGATAGAAAGTTTAATGCTAATGAGCGTTATTATTTCGAATAAATATATCGCACTGACGTATGCTTAATCGAGCCACCTAACAGGGATTTAATCTCTCTCGATGCATTTTTTTTTTTTTACGACGTTGTATCTCATTCCCGTATGGATATTCCGTGCACAATATCCCCGGTCGGATCGGATTTTCTCACGTTCGTGAGCTGCGCCTGTGTGCCGGGGTTCCGCGGCTAAAAGTCCCGATCGGCTTCGTGGCAATCCTCAATTTGGTTCGAGAGTGAGGATGACGGTAGAAAAAAAAATGGTGAAGAAAAAAAAAGATTTTCCAGTAATAGCGGAGTGAGTGTGCATCGACGGCGAGTCGGGCATGAGCTCGTTTCATCGGTACGTAAAACGTTCTGCTCGCGTTCGCTCATTCGTCGCCCATCGCCTACCCTTGCACGGATGTGTGTACGTCGCAGAACCTGGGGTTTTTTTTTTTTTTTTTTTTGCAGCATTCGAGTGCACACAGACCGATGCATGCGAGGATCGTTCGTTTCGTCGTGTCTCGTCGGTGTCCGTTTTAACCGCTCGCGCACCACACTCGTCATGTAAATCCGCGACGGAGCCCAGCGCCGATGCTTGGAAGTGAAATGCCATTTGCAAAAAGAGCCATAACAATATCTGCATAAGGCATAATATGCGCGCGCAGCCCGACGATGCCAAGGTAGCTAGTTAGCGAGGCGTTTCATTAGGCAGATAAGGCAATCAAGCAGCGAGTCCCGGCCATCGGTAACGCCGAATGGTATGCGCGAGTGCGCTGGTGTGCAAATCGTAATGTACGTGCTTACACGGGCGCGTTGCCGTGTGGCGCTGCTTATTCCTATCCGAGGCTCGCTTTCAGGGCGAAGTATTCTAATAAGCGGCGAAGCGCGCCGAGATCCCATAGTTTTCAGGAATCCGAGGAATCCGAGTCTATGAAAGGAATAATAATAAAAAAAACACATTAACAAAAGTCGCAAAGTGGTCGCTGCGAGATCGTAGGCAACAGATTGCTCGAATGGTACCTTGTCGCACGGACTGCGGCAATGAATCTCCGCGACTTGAGTACACCGATAAAAAAGTACGGTTGAATCGACTGAGATTCGGGCGGGGACGTTCGAATAAATGTTTAGTTGGTCGAACAAAATATTTTAATGACTCATATTTTGGTGAAATCAACCAAAAAATTGTTTTTTGTTGTTTCATTGTTGAGTCGTTCGTTCATCGGCAGACAAGTGTCGAAATTATTTTTCTCGATACCCGAATCGGTTCTACCGAAATTCATGCATTTTAGGGGCTAATCCGCTCCGTTCGGCGCAGTCCTTAAGAACTTGCAGAAAATTAGTTTATCGAGCAGAAATATGTGAGTTCAGGTTCGCAAAACTTATTTTTCAACCGGATTTGACGTCATATCGGAAATACGTCACTTCCGGTTTGAAAATCTCATTATTTCGACCGAAAGTGACGTATTTCCAGTATGACGTCACTTCCGGTCGAAACATGAGATTTTCAATCCGAAAGTGACGTATTTCTGGTAAGTCTCTAAAAATTTAAATTACCGATTTTAAAATGCGTGCACAATACCTCATGCCTACACAGTAAAAAAAAAGTTTCCCCTTCGTACCACAACTTATTGTCTATAAACCGCCCACAATTTTTTATTTGTTAATTTTCCGATCGAGCGGTTCTACTTTTACAATAAAAACTACAGACTAAAGTGGTTAATTACACGAGAAATAAAAGGTCAGGTTTCCAATATTCAAACACGAACAAGCGAGTTTATCACTTACACAACAAACTCATTGTAGCGAAACTTCGTATTCCAATTTTACGAAATGATTTTTGTCGCTCCACGAAATGATTTTTGTCACTCCACGAAATGATTTTTGTCTCTCCACGAAATGATTTTTGTCTCTCCACGAAATGATTTTTGTCTCTCCACGAAATGATTTTTGTCTCTCCACAAAATTATTTTTGACTCTCCACAAAATTATTATCGACTCTCCACAAAATTATTTTCGACTCTCCACAAAATTATTTTCGACTCTCCACAAAATTATTTTCGACTCTCCACAAAATTATTTTCGACTCTCCACAAAATTATTTTTGACTCTCCACGAAATAATATTTGACTCCACACGCACGCGGCGAAAGAATATTCACGCGCGTGTCGCGCGCCCCGTCGAGTCTCCCCGTCCCGACGAGCAAAGCGGTATCCCGCCACAAAGTACTCGACGCGGCGAGTGAACTATAATAACAAGCGCCTTTGCACAGTGGAAAACTAAAAGTGCATCGCACGCAGGATTCCGTGGAATTTTTGTGGTTCGTCCGAGAGCTAACACGGCATGCGTGCGCACGGTGCATTCGATATGTATCGCCCGGTCCCTTTGCCGATGTACTCTCTGCCCACGTGAACGAGTCACCCTGTCAAACGACTCCGGGTCTCCACGTCAACGAGCGTATTACCTCGGTGCACCGTCGCGGCCCTAATACCCGATGATCTCGATCGTCGGCGTTGCCCCGCCGCACGGATGCCCGTGTCGGACTCTCCGACAACGCCGGACCGTATCGGAGAAGATTACACACGCACGCACTCATAAACGCTGGCGTTTCGTTCGCGTTGCCGAAGCGCGATCACGAAGGAAGCGTCGCGGGAACGCCTCGATCGAGGAACACCGCCCGGCGTGGCCGCGCGTGGTCTCGTATGCACACACGCACACGTATCGTTTAGACGAAATAAATCGCTTGATCGACTGCCACCTGCCGTCACGTACACGTTCCCTCGGTTTATTACACCGCACGCAGGTCTTCGCGGAGGTATTGCACGTAAATTACGTCGCTATCGCTTATCACGCGATATTTCGATAATGAGCATCATTACGAGAATGACAATCTTTAGCGGACGCCGCGAGACTGCACGGAAAAAAAATATATCGACGATTCGAGTACCATTTGCTTGCGGGCTGTTAGTGAAAAAAGAATATTTTTTCAATTCTACTTTCAATGAGTAGAATTTTGTACCGGGTTAAATTATAACGTGTCATCTTGACAGGCTTGCCGCCGATGCTTCAATGTCATGTGGAATTGTGAGAATTGAAATAATTGAAACACACTTTTTTTCTTTGGCAGCCGGCAAGCGATTTTTTTTTCTTCAGTGTGTCCGACCGATTACGGAGAGCCGAACAAGGGTACATGTGCCGAAACAAACGTTGCTTGTCGCAAATAGATATTTTGTAAAAATAATTTTATCATTTGTTTAAAACACTTTGATAATTTTAGAATTTACTAAAAATAATTTAATGGTAGTGGTAGAAGTGAAAGTGCATATTGACATATTGACATATTAACATATTGACAATATCGTATAGTTTATACAATATCTTATATATCTCTCTATTCAGTAGTTACAACGTTGACATAGACATTCTCATTGGGCCATCGACCGGGGTCCTTCAGCCCTTATTTTTTTATCTTGAAATTTGTATCTTAAAATTATTTATTAGAGAGAATTTTATCATTTGATAGTAGTATTAACGCGCCTCACTAATCCATCATTCGGTGGTATTGGGTGTGTGCATGTGTGATTCTTTTTCCGTTGGTCCATTGACCGAGTATGATACGTATGAATTTTTTTCAGAATTTTATACAATGTTAGAAAATTGGCTTTTCTTTATGTTAAAATTTGTTTAAATTCGCAATTTTCCAACATTACATAAAATTCCGAAAAAATTCTCACGTGTTCAGAAAAATTAACAAATCGTTTTCGTAAAAAAAAAATTAGGTTGCCGGGTAATTTCTTGCACAATGTTTATTTTTCAGTAATTTGTTAATAATATTTTGCAATTATAATAATTATGGAAAAACAATCTTTTCAGCACCTTCAATACGCCCGATTTTTTTCCGATTTTTATTCCACCGACAAGTGTTTCTAATCTCTCTCATTCCTCTCTCGAACTTAGGTCCTTGCGTCTGACATGACGCAAGTACCTTAAACAAACCTTTCTTTGCGGCGCAACCGCCGAATAAATAATGGTCTCTCACGTTGACGGTCCTCCAACACCCACCCAGACGTCCCCATCCGGGCAGTTATCAAAGAATGCGTTAAAATAATGAAATCAACAATGAGCCGACGTTACTTTTGGTGAGCGCTAACGAGCACTTGAGAGCATTATTTACGCCATAATGCACTGGTCTGTCCGCGGTGCTTTAAGTTGCTCGCCTACAAGTGAACGCTCGCCTCTCGATCTCCCTCAACGCCCGCCGCCCGGTGCAGGCTGCAGAATCGCCCTGCAGGGCGAGAGGACCGATCGCTCGATCGGTGGGAATCTCGGAAATACCTTAAAGCATAATTAAGCATGAAACGCCGCCCGATCCTCGTCGGCGGAGCGTTTATACCGGAGGAATCCCTTTTAATGCCGCGCCGATGCCGGCGAAGTCGCCACATGGCGTACGGGTGCATCATGCAGCCACCGCTGTCACGACGGTGCCGTGCGTCGTTTGCACGCATGCACGGGACACGCGCGTTCCTCGCTGTCCCAAGAGGGGAAAATAAAGGCTGCACGATGAAGTTTCAGGTGACGGACTCTTCCCCCTTCGCTCGTCATTTCCGACGTCGCGTCACGCACTTCGTTATCCCGCGTTCCCTCGCGCACTCGAGCCTTGCGCTTAAGTTGATAAAGCAATTTGGCCCGATGGAGAGGGATATCTTCACGCGTGCCCAGCCGATCGTCTCGGCGACCCCCGGTCGTCGAGACCCCGGAACGTTTACCGGCCGCGGATGTGCTCGGTAACCCCGGGACGATGAGCGATGCAGTGTACACTTGCCGAGAGACCGTGGACAGCGGCCGAGCGGGCACAGTCGTTGGCCACTCAGCGGTCATCGGACACCGCGCGGCGAATGGACGAACACGCGGTGAACGTACCGGAACGCTGGTGTGAGGATTTATCCGGAATCATCGTTTTTTTTGGAAGCAGTTCTAAAATTTCAAAAATTCTGAAATTTTAATATTCCAAAAATACAAAATTTTAAAATTACAAAATACCAAAATTGTGAAATTTGAGTATTTCAAAATACCAAAGTGTATCATTATTCATATTTCTTTTTAATTCACGGTCCTAGGAACGTAAGACTAAAAAGAAATATGAATATGAAATATGACATTTTTGCACCTTAGATCCATGATCGTCTGGTTTTACCTTTACTACACAGTAAAAAAAGTCTATTTTTTACAACAACTTATTGTCTACAAAAGTCCACAATTTTTTATTTTTTTATTTTCGAGTTTTACAAACGACAGCGCAAACTAAAATTGTTAATTACACGAGAAACAAAAGTTCAGTTTTGTAATATTCAAACCCAAACAGACGAGTTTGTCACTTATCTAACAAAATAATTTTTACTAAACTTCTTATTCCGATTTCACGAAATTATTTTTTACCGTCTAAATTCACACTTTAAAAATATTTTTTCGCCCTCGACCGATAGTTTGCATGAAACTCGCAATTTGCTCTCAACAGCAGTATAAAAAAAAATGTATTGCCCATCTCACAAAAAACAAAAGTGCAGGTTTGTAACATTCAAACCCAAACAAACAAGTTTGTCACTTATCTAAAAAAATTATTGTTACTAAACTTCGTATTCCGATTTCACGAAATTATTTTTTACCGTCTAAAATCACACTTTAAAAATATTTTTTCACCCTCGACCGATAGTTTGCATGGACCACGCAATTAGCTCTCAACAGCAGTATAAAAAAAAAATGTATTGCCCATCTCACCCGACCATCATCCGAGCCAGCGTGCAGTGCCAGCGACTGTGCGGTCCGTCCTCGAGGCCCGCAGGACCCGCGACTCGTGGCGAGAGAAGTAATCGCCCGACGCTTTACCGCAATCAACGGGCCCTGCGTGTAATTGGGGTTAGACGCAGCGCACACAGCACGGTAATTTTTCTTACAGCCGTATAAGTACGTACTCGTGTGTCCCGTCGGATCGGCGGACACACAAACGTACGTGGATCCGTCTCTACACTGTAAACGATAAACAGGAGGGTAGAATTTTAAAGTTGGTCGACGCGGCCGCGGAATGCCGAGAGCGTTCTTCCCCTCGTTCGGGGAGGAGGACGAAGGGAAGAGTTAATAAAGCAATTTGATAGATCGACGGAAATTATTTTAGATGCATCCAAGCCCTCCCCCACCCCCCGCCCCCTGCCTTTATGCGCACGCTAATTTCTCGATGTTCACGTTTAGTCAGTGGGTTTAATATACCGTAAAGTTCCGTGCGGACGCGAGGCTATCGATCACACGCAGCGCCGCTAAATTAGTTATTGCTGGATGGAGGAAAATTATTCGATTGCGTAAAATTACTATTCCGGCGATGGTTATAGTCGGTGCATAAGAGAACGAGTCGTACGAGCAGCAGGTGGTACTACGTCGGGTATAATGTGGTCGAGGCGAGACGGAAAGGGGGATAAATAAACGAGAGAAACACACGAACGAGATTTAAAGTCAAGATGAAATTCTATCGAGCGGAGAGAGAGAGGGAGGGGGAGATTGCCGCGTACAGATATTCCGTGTGTGATACGCGGTCGGCTCGGTTGTCCCGTCGCCGAGGCAGCGGACCGATTATCCGCTTTTCCGGGACAACGGGAGTCGCTCCGCACCGGTCGCGTGTGCTCGTTCGACCATTGCGAGATATATCATTGCGTTAATATTGTTGTTGTCGGTGATAGGAAAGCTCGACTTTTCTCCGACAGCCGCCCGGTCTCCGGCGTGCCGCAGCTTCGAAAGTTTCCGGACTGGTTTAATTAACATTTTCTTTTTTTTTATTCTGCGGTCCGTCATAACGAGAAGGCTACTAGTTGAAAAAAAGAACAAAAACAAGTCGTCGGCTTGCGAAAAATTATTAATTTCACCTGTCTGGCGGACACACACTCGCGCGCGTGGAGCGTTGCGCCCGGTGCTGGTCGGTCGAACGTGTGCTACGGTACCGGAGATAATGCCCGACGATTGACAGACTCATTCCACGGCGAGGGCGCACACACTCGCAACGCGCGTTCCAGTGTATCGCTTATTATCGGGCGAGTTATACTTCTTGACATTTATCCTACCCGGGCGGACCCCTCCACGGCTCTGTCTCTGTGTGCTTTTATCGAATGCCGATCTACTATATGCTGTACGCGCACACGGCGAGAAAGCCCATACAGTGGAACCTCGATCATAAGAAGCTCGCTCGAAAGAAACTCGATTGTAAGAACCTTGTAAGAAGCTCGATTGTAAGAAGCTCGATTGTAAGAAGCTCGATTGTAAGAAGCTCGATTGTAAGAAGCTCGATTGTAAGAAGCTCGATTGTAAGAAGAACCTCGATCATCCAAGTTTCCTATTTCAATGTCAATCCGCTAGTACACTGGTTTTCCCAAGTAGTTTTACCCACCCCAGCAGAGTCGGACAGTGCGTATCAGAGAGTAGTTCAATCAAATCGCGTCTTGCATATGTAAATCACACCGAAGCGACTTCGAAATTTCTTTGCTCAAAAGCGCGTAGCTACCGTTCGACAATTAAAAATTGACGATTCTATTTCACGGAACCCTTGAGATAAGAGTTCGATATCGAAAACATGTTAAAACTATGATTTGTAGTTTAATATATGCTGTTATTTAATTTCTATATGTCTTAATTATATTCGTGTTATAATACTGTTAAATAAAATGTACGTTTCGATTATCCAAATTTTTGATTATCCTAACTGGACTCGCCCCCGACAAGTTGGGATAATAATCGAGTTTCTACTGTACGTTGTCCCGCAACGTGTATCGCGTACTCGGCATGTGTATCGGGTACTCGCAATCAGAGACAAAAAGTCTCAGTACGAGAAGGTAAAATATTTATCGTTCAGGATAAAGTATCGCATGCAGATCTCCGCGATGATAACGGCGGAGCGGTGTAGCGTCGCGATGTGGACTTGCGTGTGTGCCGGACGCATTGTTCGTATCGGCGCGGGGAAATCGGTGCGGGACGACGTTGCAGTTCTAGTTTCTCGATTCATTCACGCGCGCACCGACTTCTGTCGTGGCCTGCCTACTTATTTTTTTTTTTGCTGCAGGAAATATCGGCCGGAGTGGGCGTCGCCTCAATTACGCAATTGTCTACCTTCCTCGGTGCAGAGTCGCGGACCGCGCGATCGTTCGGTACGGTCGATTTATCCCGTTCGATTTCTTTTCACACCTAACTCAACCGGCGCGATGATGAATCGGACGAATCGACGGATCGGTAAATCACACGGCGCAATCCCGCGACGACGGGACCGTGGGCAATTATACATTTGACACGGACGATTAAGCATTCGCACATTGTGGGGAGATAAATTAACAGATGCAGATGCTTGGACTGGAAAGTCGTCGCGGCGATGCAGGCGCGAGTCGCTTCGATGGCGGGGAAACTTATTGCGCGCGTGGGACAGACGTCGCACGTACCGTTTGTATTGAGACATCGATGGATACACACTCCATGGTTTACCGGAATATGAACGGGAATCGATTTGCGAGTCTCTGGACATTTCAATACGGTGTAACTGCCTTTGCATTCGCAAAGACTACAAAAGCCTATGTTGGAGTGAAAAAGGATTTTTGTCAAAGTGGAGAAAATTATTGTTTTATTTTTTAATGCCAGGTTGTTGAATGAGAATAGACGACCGGAGGGAAGAAACAAAAAAAGTACGTGTAAAGAAAGTTGTCTTATTTTTTAAATGAAAATCTGGATCGCCAATGTGGAATCAGCGAGCTTTGATAGGTTTTAGTGGTGCGATTAGGAAAATCAATGTCGGACTTTAAAAAGCTTTAGCGAACTGAGCCGACCTGACCATTTATGCCGGCCGTGGTTCATTTATGCGCGTGCGAAGATGTCATCTTCATTGTCATCTTACAATCTGGATAGTCAGAGCTTCGCGACGTGGGTCGCCGAACTAGCTCAGGCTGGGTTGACACATATGACACTTCACCGGTAGTCCAAGTGGATGATCTCATTGCAGTGAGTTCGTTTTCCATTCGCTGCCCGCGTCCCTCGCCGCAATATAAAGTAACTAGGTGGTTGACTGTTTGTCCAGCTTCCTCGCCCATTGCGTCATAACATAAAGGAGCCCATGAAAACGACTGTTGAATGTTGCATTTTTTTCATTAATGGGCTTTACTATGTTGATTACGAAAATCAATTTCGTACTTTGAAAAGCTCTATCAAACTCAGGCTAGCGCTGACACATTTGTACCCGTGCGAAGATGTCATCTTCATAGTCATCTTCCAATCCGCATACTCAGAGCTTCGAGACTTGGGTCGCCGAGCCAGCGATGACTGGCCTGGAGCATATGACACTTCACCAGTAGCCCCAGTGGATGATCTCATTCCAGTGAGTTCCTTTTCCATCCGCTGCCCGCGTCCCTCGCGGCAGCACAAAGTAAGTAGGTGGTTGGCTGTCCGTCCAACTTCCTCGGCTATTGCGGGTTAACATAAAGGACCCCGTGAAAAGGACTGTGTGTCATTGAGCTACCGGCGAGAGCCGCAGCATCAGGGTACATATATTTCCTCCTGATCTGGAAAACAATAAGCCGGAGAAGCGGTGAGGCCAGTGGCGGTGGCAGTCTCGCGACCGGGGCGATTTATATGCACTGCTGGCACGGGGCAATAACTTACGGGAACTTGCAAGCTACCACTTGAGGTCTAGGCATTCTCGCGGAGAGACTGAGAGTCGACTATCTTGGCTCCGTCCTGTCCCACCGCTCCCTCCACCGGGTCCCTCTCTATCCAAATAAGGACGGGACGGAAATGCCGTACCATTTCTTCTTTCCGCTCTTACGACGGGGAACCAGGGATAATGCCGGATAGAAAAGTCGAGACTTACACGGGTTTCGCGAGAACGACGTTTCGACTGAATCGAAAAATAAAAGCCGGTCGGTGCACTCAATCCACCGTTAGAGGGTAACTTGGTTGTGACACACATGAGACCATTTATTAGCCACATGAGGTTTTTTTTATCTTACGTTATCCTAAATGGATAGTTCCGGTACTTCAAAAATGTCTTCAAAAATGATTTCGAAGAGATAATTGATATTTTTTTTATTTTTATTTGCACATTTTACAAAAAATCGTGCGGTTTTTTGTTTGACCAGTGCATTGAGTTTTTGTTAAAGCTTCGAAATTTAGCAGTAAAATAGGAAATTGTCAACTGTTGGCAAGATGATAGTTTTTTTCTCCAGGAACAACTGCAAGTAAATACTTCGACTTTGATGAGTAGGTTTTTGATAATGCGACGGTTATTTATGTCCGGAACACTCGAGCGAACGGGCGAACGATAAATCCGTGCGATTGGGTGTGTTAATCTTCCGGTTCTTCTGGACTCGGTTGTGACACTCTTGGGACCATTTTTTAGCCACCTGAATTATTTCCGTCTAATTATAACAATATAAATTATCCTAAATGGATAGTCCCCGTGCTTCCCAAATGTCTGTCCGATAGCAGCTTGAGGAATGACTTCTCTGACGCTGCAAATTGCGAAGACATACTTAATCATTTTTATTTATTTACACATTTTCCAAAAAATTGTGCATTTCCTTGCTTGACCGGTGCATTACATTTTTGTTAAAGCCCCGAAATTCCGAAGCAAAACAGAAAATTGTCTCCACTCGACGGCAAGATAATTTTTATCCCCAGGAGCTGCTGCATCGCCATTCTCCTCGATCAAGTAAATACTTCGACTTTTCGGAGTAGGTTTTGATTATGCGACGGTTATTTATGTCCAGAATACTGGAGCGAACGGGCGAACGATAAATCAGTGATATCGTATGTGTTGGTGTTCCAGTTCTTCTGGATTAGGTTGTGAACACTTGGGACCATTTTTTAGCCATAAGAATTATTTTTGTCAAATTTAAAGACACCTTAAATCGATAGTTTCGGTGCTTCAAAAATGTCTGTCCGATAGCAGCTTTAGGAATGACTTTTCTCACGCTACAGATTGCGAAGACGAATTTAATCATGTTTAATAATTCACACGTTTCCAAAAAATGGTGCATTTCCTTGTTTGACCGCTGCATAAAATTTTTGTTAAAGCCCCGAAATTCCGAAGTAAAACTTAAATTTGTCTCAACTCGACGGCAAGATAAATTTTTTCCACAGGAGCTGCTGCATCGCCATTCTCCTCGATCAAGTAAATACTTCGACTTTTCGGAGTAGGTTTTGATAATGCGACGGTTATTTATGTCCGGAACACTCGAGCGAACGGGCGAACGATAAATCGGTGCTATCGTGTGTGTTGGTGTTCCGGTTCGAAGAATAGAGAAGAGAGTTTCCCGGCGACAACCGACGATTTGTCAAGAAGGGCTTCGGCGAATGCCCTCTCTCAATGGCAACAAGCGGAAGGCTCACCCTCGACGCGGGCCATTCCGCACCCGCACACTATCCCCCATGAATGGCGCCCCTGCGTCTTATCCCGTCAACAGCGTACACATCTCGGAGCCTCGAAACGCCGCATTGAAAGAAGCCTGAAAAATTTACTTACTCCCGCGTACGCGTAACGCTTCACCCACGAGGGAGCCCGGACACCGGACCTTACCGAAAAGGTGTATACCGGGGGGATAACTGTATTACGTTCCATTATACTTATATACCCGAGCGGGGACCGGCACACAGTATCCCTTTCGGATCGACGGATAAAAACATCAAATCTGCATGAATCGGCTTGTCGACCGACATAAAATACGTATGACCAATCTGTCCGAGATTGGGTACACAAGATCCTTTGGCCATTGTGCCCGCAAACTCCAGCACGAATTTTATCGACGCCGGACCGATGGGAAGTCGATACAATTTCTGAGAAGCGAGGTTTTTTTTTTTTTTTTTTTTGTAGGAGTTCTTTTCGGCATTTCACTGAGAGAAGGATCCTGTTAATATGACTATCGGTTCAGAGATGTTCCCGTATACTGTTAACATTAATTGTAAATGTTAATGTACTGGAACTTGAAATTTGCTTACATTACTTACATTGACGATTAAGGTACGTTTTTGTAAAATAGTCGAAATACCAGATATTAAAATGACAAATCTTTTATCTAAAAAATACAAACATTTTTGTTAAAAATAAATAATTTACTGTACAATAGCAACGCACATGTGTTTGGAATTTTGGAAACAAGTTTTGTGAAGATGCTTCAATACCGGTCAGTAATTTTAAAAGAATTTTTTTTGTAGTGTATAGCACATAGTATCACTGCGAAAAAAAAATTGTATTGAATTTTATGCATAAACTGGTACATTACATTTAATTTACAGTTGTGATAAAAATTAATGAAGTTCTACGGTGAAATTAACGTGAATTATTGAATTAAAAGTACTTTTATAGTAAAAATTAATGTAAATCATTAAAAATAAATTATTTTTAAAGTTTTTAATATACTGTACATTAATTTTTCACCACAAATGTGCAGTTTATGCATAAAAACTTCAAGTTACCAGTACATTAAATTTCATGAGAATTTTTTTTTTGACAGTGTAATCGATAGTTTTTATTACGTCCTTCTCTCAGTGCACTCGTAACAGCTTTTAGCATTATCGACGAGACCACGACGAGGCATCGGCATCGCACGAGCATAGGACAATACGCTCTTCTGACGTTAAACGAACGATACGTTTCGATGAAATTTTTAACTAGCAATAACATTGTTTCGTACGCGGGATGCTTAGGGCCGTTAACACCATCTCTCTACTTGACGCGTTGCGTACTCAGCTGACGTCGACCGAGATGTTTATGCGCGATCATAAATTTTCCCAGCCATTTATCGATGAACTCGCCCGACTCTTCTGTCTCGTTCGGATACATGCCGCAATGAAGGAACGTAAACAGGAATCTATTTTTAATGATTTAATTGCAAACTCTCGTAAGAATCTTTAGATGGCTACTCGATTTCTCGTATTATTGTTATTATGGTTCTCGTATAGTGTCTGAAGTGTCGATTTCGTAACGATAAACGACCACTATAACGGAAATCTTCTCACGTTTATTATGTTGGGTGATTTGCGAAAGTCTCTTAATTTTTTTATTTGATCCGCCTCAGCTTTATCGTGAACTAAGATCAAAAGTGACCTCAGAGAGGAAAATGTCACTTTCGTTTTGAAAATGTCCGTGTGATTTAATTCATCCGTTTCCATCGCTGCCGGCATTCGAGATGAATTCCAAATATATTTGAAACGTATAGCAAACATTCGTTTACCTATTCCAAATTCTTTTCCTGTATTTCAAAACTCACACATTTCTGCGATTGGCTGTATTCGAGATACATTCGAGAGAAATGTTTAAAAAATTGTCTATAACTTTCGTTTCGAAAATCTTAGTTTTTAACCGGAAGTGACGTCATACCCGAATTACACCACTTCCGGTTTGACAATATCATTTTTCGGTATGACGCCCCATTCGGTCAAAAAATGAGAAAAGGATGAATTAAGGAATACACTGTTTCAGTTTTCCACCGACAGTGTCGTCAGAGGAGAAAATGTCACTTCCGCTTTGAAAAACTCAGTTTTTCACGCGAAGTGAAGTCAGAGTGGAAGACTTCGCATCCGGTTTCGAGAATCTCAGTTTTCCACCGGAAGTGAAAGTCTAAACATCCAGGTCATCAACTTGGATACTTCGATTAAAAATGTCGTCAGTCACACAAATTTTTAAGAGTGCATTGAATTTTGAGATCACGAATCTTCCCTCGGAAAACGCCTGATTTTTTCTATCAAGAATTCCTTTTCAGGAGTGAAATAAAAGTGATCGACGTTCTCCCGTCTCGAGTTCCACCGCCGACAATAATAAGCCCTGACAAGTTAATGGCATAACGTAGTTAAAGACCTTACAGCGTCTCTTTCGGGTGGGGCGAGGCGTTGGGCGTGATAGAGATATAATGAGACTCCGACGGCAATTAATAATTAATAACCCGGATCCAAATTAAATGGGTTTAAGGGTCGCCGCGCGAGGGGTGCGGCGGCTGCCGATCCGACGAGTACAACAAGCCGAGGAACGATACGAATGCCGCAACGGGCGCGTGGTGTATCGGAAATGGCATTTTGGGGTTGCCGGAGGTGGATGGCGTTGGTGAAAAAGGGAGATGATCGGATTGAATGGGATGCAGCCCGGGGTGCGAGCGAGAACGAGGGCGAGGAGGGCCGCGCAGTGTTCGAAGGGTGGCCCGATGCGCCCCGAGCTGCGGAACGAGCCTCCCGAGGCCCGGGGGCTGTTGCTGCATTATTTATGGCTGCCATCGATCATCGTCCGGCGTACACGGCCACAACCGGGGACGACCCCACTAATCGCCATATGACAACCGTATATTTATTTTAAAGTCCTCCGCGTACACGTCAACATGGGTTACATTAATTTTAATTGTTTAACGCTCCGGCATGCCGTAAATGTCCGCGTTACACATTGATTCTGGGATTTCGGCAACAGCCTGTCAACGCTGACGGTGTATCGACAGGTTGGAATACATTGAAGGTTCGTCGATCGGGACAAGTGATGGTAATTCATTTAAAGTCAGGAAGAAGCTTGGCCAAGGACGCTGCTCTGACAGCATTTTTGCAGTGAGACTCGTTATCCATTTTTGTCGGTTGTTTCCAAACGTGACATTTTTTTGGCATTTTTTATTTGGATGAATTCTTCGGTAGCGATCCGATCGGGAGTACCGAAATATCAGAATGTCGTAGCGATCAGTTGTGACACATTGAACGATCATCGATCAGGACAAGTGACTGTGATTCGTCATAGTCCATTTAAAACTCCAAAGAAGCTTGGTCTAGGAATCCGAGTATACATTTTGGAGCGTTACATTGGTCCCTGACAGAGTTGGGAGGAGCCCTGACAAGTGCTTATCAGAACCTTATCAGGTTCCAGATGAAACGCTCAAAAATTTACACTCGGGAAGTTCTGCGCAGTTTCCATCACAACGGGAAATCTCGTTATGCATTTTTCTCAATAATTTCCGTGACATTTTTAATTAAGAAGAACTCTTCCGCAGCTCCATCTCGGTTGCCAGCCAGCCCCTTCACGCCTCCACTATCCAAATCTTGCGAGCATATCAAACCCGGTCGGAGGTCTCGAATATCGAAATGCAACTTGTAACACGAACGATTGAACAATCATCGATCGAATATCGAAATACAACTTGTAACACATTGAACGATCATCGATCGAATATCGAAACACAACTTGTAACACATTGAACGATCATCGATCGAATATCGAAACACAACTTGTAACACATTGAACGATCATCGATCGAATATCGAAATACAACTTGTAACACATTGAACGATTATCGATCGAATATCGAAATACAACTTGTAACACATTGAACGATCATCGATCGAATATCGAAACACAACTTCTAACACATTGAACGATCATCGCTTACAACTAGGGTATGCAATTACTTTAAATTCCCGAAGAAGTTTGATCCAGGAAGCTCTGCACAGTTTCCACCACAATAGGAAATCTCGTCATCCATTTTCCGCTAACTCCGTGAAATTTCATAGTCATTTTTTATTAAAAAGAACTCTTCCGCAGCTCCATCTCGGTCGTCAGCAGTCCCCTTCACGCCGCCGCGGTCCAAACCTTGAGAGGATATCGATCCGAGTCGGAGCGCCGGAATATAGCATGCAGCACCGAGACAGATAGAGTTCGGTCAAAGTGCAACATGGTTCACCGTGCAGTGCTATTTGCCAGAGCTTCCTTCCGAGGGCAGAGAGACGAACAAGAAAGATAAACCGATGGAGACGGAGTGACGGAAAGACAGAGAGCAGATCGCGCGCAGTCACAGTGGAGCAGCCGTCATAGGTACACATAGAGAAAGTTGAATGGTGGAGGAAAGGGGGGTGTCGGGTGAGAGGAATAGAGGGAACGGGCGCGCGAGAGTTGCGCGATGAAATATGCATGGTTGTCGGGTGAACGGGGGGAAAGGGGGTGAAGGAGAGCTGGGTGTACATTTGTGTTGCATTTGAATCCGGGTAGACAAGAAGAGCCATGTGGAAGCGCACAGCGAATGTAACCTCGACGTTGATGCGACGGTGAGGGTGGGTGGAGAGTGCCGGGGATTGCGGCGAGGAGATGCGAGAGACAGTGGTGTAGGTCGACGTAAGGGTGAGGCGAGAGGGTGCCGAAGCTTTTGCGGGGCTGCTGTTGCCTCTCCCCGTCGGCCCGATGGTTCCAGCGGCGATGGAATAGGTTGGCCGGTGCGCTCGTCAGGGACGGGTACAAAGTCGTCCGCGACCAACCCCGCGGTCACAAACCAGGACGTCGTCGCTGGCCGAGGGTCGGGGTGTGCGCGACGACCGCCTCGGCAGTCCGTTGACCCCGGGGCACTCCGACCGATGGTTCACCCGGCGTCCAAGCAAAACCATTATCTTCGCCGGACAAGGCGCACATGCATGCGCCAGCGTTGCGGTGGCGATTATGATTTATGACGCTCCTACGGGATAAACCCGGGAACGGGGGGAGTGAGAGGGAGGCGCTCGGACCTGCGCTTCGCGGAGAGGAGCCTTCGAACCTCTCGCGTCGTCGATGCCCGCGCGTACCCACATACGCCAAGACCGTAAATTAGATTTAACTTAAACACAGGGAAATTTTCATCGGCGGCTCTCGCGATGAACTTTCATAAATAACGCCGCACGGCCGTGCGTGTTAGCGAAACGTGTGCGTGGCTCGCGATCGCTAGGCGCGCACTCTCGGGATTTATTGCGAATGCGCGCGAGCCGCGGGTTCGCCGTTCGGCGGCAGTCGTCCTCGATTACGTCTCAACGATGGTCATGGTCTCGAGTGGATGCGAGAGCTCGGCGATGGTGCAACCGGCGAGCGGCTCGGATGCCGAGCGCGGAGCGAAAACGCGCTGCGAAGCGAGAAACCCGAGAGTACGGGGGATTACCGTTTTCCCGGAGCGCTCTTCGCGCTCGTACCGCGGGGGCACGCGTGCGGTTTCACCAAGGTTGGGGTAATTGACGAACGGTAAAATGTTTCGGAGTGTCAAAGTACGGCATCAACGTACGAACTCTCGCCACGCTTCGCGGAGGTCAATCATCTCGGAGTTTTCTGGACGCCGGGCAGAAGATTCGATCACGAATAGCTTCATCTCGTCGATTATCAGCGACTCGAACGGGGGGGGGGGGGGGCACAATCTAGCCGATAATAAGGAAGAGTCCGCGATCCTATCAGGATTCCCGGATGATTCTACCTTGCCTCCTGCCAGCGCGGTCGTGCATGCATCGCGGAACACGTGCCGAGCTACCTGTTCGCCGGACTCGCACGGAATCATTTTCCGCTGACACCTTTTGGCGGCCACGCTCGATCGATCGTCACGCCGCCCCTTTCACCATGAACGTCCGTGTGGTATCGCGACGATAGAAAAAAAATTAAAAAAATAAAACCATAGTCGTTAATTCGTAGGTTTTTTGTACCAATTAAGCAATATTAGTAAATTTCACTGGAAGATTGCGCTTCGCGCAGTGGAAAACACGCCGGGGAACGATCCACGCTTTCGACAGCGATGGATTACAGGGTAGAGTGAAATCAATTTCCTGCAAGTAGCCTTGCCACGCTCGATCGACTCTCGGCGCGCCGGACGATTTGACGGATCGTGTTTCTCGCCGAGGCTCGCGGAGTTCTTCGGGTTCTCTCTCGCGCGCGGTATCGTTATCGCGAATAAGCCCCCCGGTAATCTTATGCGGACGAGATCTGTAAGAGTTGGCGGATCTGTGCGTTAACGTGGAACGGTCTTACTGCACTTAGAGTTATACCGTAGTATAATGGCGCGGCGTTCGTGTTGTGTACATGCACGGTCGTCTCGTCGGGCCGCACTATCACACGTGCGTTGTAACTTGTTCAACGTGTTCCTAGCGCGCGAAGAGTCTACTCCGGCGAGGTCACCGCGTGCACCAACCACCGGGGTCATCGGAGAATTGCCGCTGCTCCCGCTGCCGGAGTCTCGGATCGGGTCAACATCCTGCCCGGTTTGGGATGCAGCGATCCGGCCGGACAATGTAATGTTGCGAGCCAGATCGATCGATATGAATCCGTTCGATCGATATGAATCGGAGGGTCAGAAATCACGATCGAAATGGCTCGCGCCTGATCGGAATCGGGGCAGTCGAGCGAAATTGGCGAAACCGGCCCGATAGCCGCGATCCGACGACGGTTCGATACAGCAAACTATGTGCAATGCGATGTTATCGTTGTATCCTGGGCATGGAAAACCACGTCTAACGACTCCTATGAACATCACATCATAGGGTAAAAGTGGGGAATATGGCCATATATCATCGAGTTACTTGTTAATCGAGGTGGGCCATATTTACCACTTTTACCTACATATCAAAAGGAATCAAGAATGGTGTGCAATTGATTTACCTCGACCATTCTCCTATGTAGCTGCGGCGCTGTTGCTTTGATGGCAGATGCCTTTGAGAAACGGTGGAACGCAAGTTTGAAAGCGGCGCTCGGGTAATAAGGAGACCGAGTTCTCTGCCGTCTTGGAGACGGTTTTCTGATGAATCAACGAGACTTCGCACAATACCGTGGAGAATGGTCGAGGTAAATCAATCGGACACTATTCTTGATTCCTTTTGATGTGTATGATTTGGTTTTTATATGAATGGTTAGAAGTGGTTTTTCTAGCAAACTATGTGCAATGTGATGATATGGCTATCGCTGTATCTTGGGCATGGAAAAACCACGTCTAACGACTCTTATGAAAACCACATCATAAATATCAAAAGGAATCAAAAATTGTGTTCGAATGCAGCTTTCGGGTAATAAGGGGATCGAGTTCTCTGCCGTCTTGGCGACGGTTTTCTGCGGAATCAACGAGACTTCGCACAATACTATGGAGAATGGTCGAGGTAAATCAATCGGACACTATTCTTGATGCCTTTTGATGTGCATGATTTGGTTTTCATACGAATGGTTTGAAGTGGTTTTTCTAGCAAATTATGTGCAATGTGATGATATCGCTATCGCTGTATCCTTGGCATGGAAAAACCACGTCCAACGACTCTTATGAAAACCACATCATACATATCAAAAGGAATCAAGAATTGTGTTCGAAAGCAGCTTTCGGGAAATAAGTAGATCGAGCTCTCTGCCGTCTTGGCGACGGTTTTCTGCTGAATCAAAGAGACTTCGCGCAAGACTATGGAGCTCTTTGACGTTTTCCGTGGAATAAAAAAAAACGGATGAACGAAGAAGAAGACCGGGACAAATAGGAAGAAGTGGATAGTCGAAGAAGCGGCGGAAGGAGGCCGACGAGGAGACGGGGAGGTGTCGGCCGGGATAATAGAGTTTCCTTAGTCGCGACTAAGGGTTATTCTTTCTAATTTGTCCTCGTTGCTTCCACTCCCCCTCCGACTGGCTGCTCTTTTCGTATCGCCGCTCGCTCGGGCTGCGAGGCTGATGCCGATCCCGGAGGATAATATAAGAGTGGAGCAACGGAGCCAACAGTAGGGGCCCTCCATTACTTTTCTAATGATAGCGGAGCCGGCCCGACCCCGCGCAACGACAAAGCAGGGTAATGAGAGCAGAAGTAAATCATCGACCATTGTGAGGTAATCTCAGGGGCTATTGTCTGGTCGTGCGCGCGTGATGTATTATGTTATTGGGGCGTCTTGCGCACTGCGGACGTTCCGCCGAGACGCCCGAGGCTTTTCGTCCAACGAGCTATCGCTCCGCCGCTGCACTTGTGAGGTTCGCGTTCCAATCGTTGACACATCAAGCGGCTTTACAAAATTGTATCGTCGAATCGGGAGATCGTGAGACTTCGGTTCGGGATGAGAGGAAGAAATATTGATTGATGGTACAGCAATTGATGAAGGCGCGAAGCCGATTGTCGATATCCATTTTTGTCGCGTAAATGGGGTTTCCTTTTAACAATCCAAAATACTGGGAGGTCTTCGGATACGTATGGATTGAGCACAGTGGACGATCGGGAGAGTTATTCAGTAAGTTGGTTAATGCATTTTGAAATTTGACCCAATTAAAGTCTGCGCTTCTATCAGATAAAGATTTAGTGACTGCGAAATACTTGTTGGAGTCCGACCAAATTGTTTGGAGAAGAAGAGGAAAAAATACTTGTTGCTCTCAGTCAACCCTGAGCAACCATGATAATGACTTCCTAAAACAGCACCGAATCATAGTATTGTGCGAAGTTTCTTTGATTCAGTAGAAAATCAGTCGCTATCAATTTTTGTCGCATAAATGGGGTTTCCTTTTAACAATCCAAAATACTGGCAGGTCTTCGGATATGTATGGATTGAGCGCGGTAGACGATCGGGAGAGTTATTCGATAAGTTTGTTAATGCATAGTTCATTTTGAAATTTGACCCAATCAAAGTCTGCACTTCCATCAACTCAAGATTTAGTGACTGCGAAATACTTGTTGGAGTCCAACCAAATTGTTTAAAGAAGAAGAAGAAATACTTGTTGCTTTCAGTCAACCCTGAGCAATCATGGTAATGACTGCCTAAAACAGCACCGAATCATAGTATTGTGCGAAGTTTCTTTGATTCAGTAGAAAATCAGTCGCTATCCATTTTGTCGCATAAATGGGGTTTCCTTTTAACAATTCAAAATACTGACAGGTCTTCGGATATGTATGGCTTGAGCAGGGTAGACGATCGCGAGAGTTATTCGATAAGTTTGATAACGCATGGTTCATTTTGAAATTTGACCCAATCAAAGTCTGCACTTCCATCAACTCAAGATTTAGTGACTGCGAAATACTTGTTGGAGTCCAACCAAATAGTTTGAAGAAGAAGAAGAAGAAGAAATACTTGTTGCTCTCAGTCAACCCTGAGCAATCATGATAATGACTGCCTAAAACAGTACTGAATCGCGGCGGATGGAACTGCATCAATTACGAACCTTGTTCTTGTTGTTACGAATGACGTCTGGAACGAGCAGGAATCTTTCATTGTGCTAGCGACAAGATAGGCCAGTGAACTACCGAGTTCACCGAACCACGACATCGACCAAGTCAACTATTTAAAGAATATAATACTAACCTCGTCTCCGACATTCGAGTCGAGACAACACCGTGGCTCTCTGGTACCCGTATCGTTCTATCGACCCACACGTGATGCCTGTGCCCATGGCATGTTCTGTAACGATCTTGGATAAAGACGCGTCATATAACGATCTCTCGGCTGAACCGGCCACCAGCTTGCGGGTTCGGGCGATGAGACAGAGAGGCCGACGGCAAATGCCAATCCGACGAAGATGGGACGAGGTCGTAGATATGTACCGTTAGTGTCCCGAAGACTAACAGAATTTCCGTCTTTATCTTTTCGTCATCTTCGTCGTCGGGTCCAGGACGGGGGATGGGAGACCGTGTGTTCCCCGTGCAAAATTCACTTCCTCGATGTTTCTTGAACCCACAGCAGGAAAATGGGTCAAGAAACTCGAGAATAGAATCTTTCTCATGGCTATGACTTCTCCGTCTCCGCCGTCTCCAGCTGCCGGACTGACTCATAACGCTTCAATATTATATAGGAAATATATATAATATATATAATAGGAAAAATACTGAATCGCGACTATTCACCGTTATCTTACTAAAGAAGCGGAATAGAATTTCCGGCTTTATCTTTTTGTCATATTTGTCGTCGGGTCCAGGACGGGGGATGAGAGACCGTGTGTTCCCCGTGCAAAATTCACTTCCTCAATGTTTCTTGAACACACAGCCGGAAAATGGGTCAAGAAACTCGAGAATAGAATCTTTCTCATGGCTATTACTTCTCCGTCTGCGCCGTCTCCAGCTGCCGGACTGAGAGTCACGACGCTTCGATATTAATAATAGGAAAAATACTGAATCGCGACTATTCACCGTTATCTTACTAAAGAAGCAGAATAGAATTTCCGGCTTTATCTTTTCGTCATATTTGTCGTCGGGTCCAGGATAGGGGATGAGAGACTATGTGTTCTTCATGCTAAATTGACTTCCTTAATGTTTCATACACACACAGCCGGAAAATGGGTCAAGAAACTCGAGAACAGAATCTTCCTCATGTCCATTACTTCTCCGTCACCGCCGCCTCGAGCTTCCTGACTGAGTCTCATAATGGCTTCACTATTAATTACAAAAAAAAAAGACTCCGCGATTCTTCACCGTTACCTTACCAAAGAAGCGGAAACGGCGGGAAAAAAAGGATGAAAATTGCAGAAGAGGAGGGTGCAGCAATCGCGATGAAGCTGAATATAGAAGTGTAATATAATACTGTATATGCGCTACATCGACTGTACACAACTAACCCGCGATATTACAAGCCAGCGTGCTGCTGGCTGTCGACGCAAGTATAAAATGGAGGATTGCGAGTGAGAAAGAGTGAGCGAGAGGAGGGCGGGGGGTTTACACTGGCAGCGCTATAGAGACCTGTAAGGAGTACGTAAGAGGTGATGTTGGAGGACGAGGATGAGAAGGTGGAGGCAATCTCGACTCTCATCTCGCGCTTCGCTCCCGTTCCAATCGCGCCTCATCTCTTTCAGTAACCACTTCTTTTTCCTCACGATAAAATCCTCCGGGGCGAGCGCCTCGCTCCCTCTCCCTCTTTGACACGGAAGAGCGAGTCGGATTCCAAAAAAAAAATCATAAGTCGTCGTGCGAGCGGGTGGAGAACGAGAACTAAAATGCGCCGGTATTCGTAAAACTTACATAGACAGAGCGAGTCCTCGAGGAGACTGCCTCGACTTTATCCTTATCTGCGCGCTTCCATTGCTACTCGTGGCCCGCGGCGGCAGAAATAGCAGATCGAGTAGCGGAGAGGTGTGCCAATCTATTATACTTCTCAGAGAGCTGGTCCGAAGGTCCCAGAATTGCGCACAGTGCGGGACACCTCGTTTCTGGTTTTTTTATTTGGTTACTTTTACGATCGTTTCGGAACGAGGAGCATAATCGAGGATCTCCTTCCTATTATGCTTATCGGTGATCCTCCCGAGGCTCCCATGCACATAGGTGTGTTCAGCGAAGAGGAGGATGGGGAACGAACGAGGGACCGGTGCGCAATTGAGTGGACTGCTGCACTTCTTCTGCACACTCGTCGGCTAGTTTTCGCGGGGGGAGGGACCGGGGCAAAATGGCACAACGGGGCAAAACGGGACAGCGACGGTGAAACGCAGTGTTCCAATCATTTTTGGATGCCCCGTTTTGTCCCAGCGATACATCCGGATTTTCCAATCCATTTCGCCCCACGTATCACCATCGCCACACCCTGAAAAAAAATTTTTTTTGGACGACCACCGTTTATTTGGTTTAAATTAAATAAATAGTTACTTAAATTCAATAAATGTTCATTTAAATCGAATAAATATTTTCCTTAAACCAAATACACGGTGGCCGTCAAATAAATTATTTTTTCTGGGTGCACCATCCAAAAGTTATTGGAGAATTGCACTGAAAAAAAAATTTGCTTGCGGGCTGCCGAAGAAAAAAATGTTTGTTTCAATTAAACTTTCAATTGTTACAATTCCATGTGATATTGAAACAACGACAGCAAGACTGTCAAGGTGACATGTCATCATTTCAATTCGGTATGAAATTGTACGAATTCAGAGTAAAATTGAAACAACTTTTTTACTTCATTGGCAGCCCGCAAGCAAATTTTAGTCGACTCAATGATATTTTTTTTTCTGTGTGCGTTTTGTCTCATTATCCCGTTTTGCCCCGCTCTCCCCTACTCCCGAGGTGGCTCGTCGCGAGAGGACTACAATAAAGGCGCGCACGTACACACGCTCACGTACGATAGCTGACCTCGTAAAGAACGGTCGTTTGTTGGAATCTGTAGGAGTTCATGGCAATCGGCTCGTCTTCTTTATGTAACGAGGAGAAAAGCTCCCGGTACCGGGCATCGTTTCCGTCGGCATACACGGACCAACGGGAGTCGCGAGAGTCCCCGGCGTTCCCGAGTCACCGTGCGATTCTCTCAACTTCGAGTGACCAGCATCCGAGCTCCCGAGATGCATATCCTGCATCGAGTGTTTTTTTGCCGAGCCGCCGTCCTCGATGCATTATCCTCGGCCACGGAATTGTGTATGCAAATGTTATTATGAGGATCGCGGGAATCAAGATTTCTCCACGCACGAGATTAAACGTCCGGTTATCGGCCGATATCGGCAACGACATCGCCGCTGACAGGCCAACACGAGATGAGAAACTGGGAATGGAACTTTGTATGGAAGTCGCTACTCGCCGCTGGTGAAAAAGGAGGATATTGTTGTTGATATAAGTGCCGGTTCGCCGGGACCGGTGCCGATGCTGACCTCGTAAACAGCGGACCTTTATGTGTATCGTATTGGTATATCTGTCAGAACTGTTTATCCCTCGTGTGTATTCGCGGATACCGGTCGTCGTCGATGGGTATTTTCTGCCGGAGAGCGAGCAATCGACTCCTCTTCTTTACGGGTCGAGTCGGATTCTCGGGAACCTCGAATAGCAACGGGCCCCGGCAATCTCGGGCGTTCCAGTCCGGTAACACACCGGCGGCGGCAGAAGCACGCGGCGGCACGTCACTGCACCGGTCATGCACTCAGAGGCTGCGATGGTAGCGGGAGGACTGGTGGCTGCTCGCGAAGGAGGATAATACAGACGCCTCTCCATTCTTATTATCGGGGATCCGCGTTTGAACGAATAGCCCCGAGAGAAATTCTCGTTTTCCGATAGTATATGCCTCGCCGGAGGAGACCTGTTAGCGAGGCGAGGGGAGCGGCGGCGGAGCGCGTGGGAGTGCGCGTATTATAAACGCGGGCTCGGATGTTGCGAGGGTGATACGTGCGCGGCGTATGTAACGGAATCGAATCGTGAGTCAATCCTTTAGACGATACGCGTGTAATGCGGAGATCGGCGCTATCGGCTGCACGCGCTTTGCTGCGCCCTTTCGGATTGGTAGGCTGCTCGGTAAGTGCCTTGGGTTGATAGTGGCGACGATAGGGTGGATAAAAATGGACTGGTCAAAAAATAAGATCCTTGTGGTAAAAGTGATGGGGATCCTTGTTGGAGAACGGCAACTCGAATTGCTGCTGGGAGACGCTGGATCTTGCTCTTTGAAGGAAAATGGAAAATTTCGTAGGGCGAGAGATCGTTAGAGTAATGGATTCGAATCATGAGTTAATTCCTTTACTGGATGCACGTGTACTCATGCACGCCTTTTTGGGATTGGCACACATTTTGGTAAGTGACTTGGGTTCTGCGCCCTTTCGGATTGGTAGGCTGCTCGGTAAGTGGCTTGGGTTGATAGTGGCGACGATAGGGTGGGTAAAAATGTATTGGCAAAAAAATAAGATCCTTGTGGCATATGTGATGAGGATCCTTGTTGGAGAACGCCAGCAACTCGAATTCTCGAGTTGCTGCTGGAGATGCTGGATCTTGCTCTTTGAAGGAAAATGGAAAATTTCATTGGGCAAGAGACCATTGGCTGTGCAAGGAAACTTAGCGCACATGGCGATTAGCCATCAGTCTCTGACGTAAAGTAATCGAGTCATGAGTCAATCCTTTACTTGATGGACGTATAATCCTGCTGAGATCGTCGGTATCAGCTTCAATGCATGCCCTTTTGGATAGGAGCACATTTCGGTAAGTGACTTGTGTTGATAATGGAAACGACACAGTATAAAAACAGTAATGTTGTCTCATTATAAATATGACTCCATTGCTCCCAGGAACGAGCCTCTGGATAGTTTTCTTCAATAATGAAGATCCTTGGAGAACATCACCAATTAGAGTCCTCAAGGAATCAACTTTGAGGCTGGCGATGTTGGATCTCGCTCTTTGACGAAAAATGGAAAGATTTCATTGGGCAAGAGATCAGCTGTGCATTAACATGGCGATTAACCATTAGTCAGTTCTCGGTAGCGCCATCAAACGCTGAATGACCTCAGTGGCCATTGTAAGCCTGAAGCTCATAATCTTTCCACTCGTTGTTCAGACGCAGGACATTGCAGTGAGAAAAGACACCGTGCGAGTAGGAAACCGCACGAACCCCCGGCAATGCCGCCCCTTTGGCGAGGATCTCACAGGGTTAAAGAGACGTCTCTCGCGAGTGTAGAAAGAACGAGAGAAACGCGTAAAGTTTCAGCGAGGACGCGACGGAGACGGAGCAAGGGGTCCGAGGGAGAGCGATGGGAAAAGAGGATAGCGGAGTGTGAGGGCAACACACACGAGCGGATAGACGGGCAAACGGCCAGGATACGGTATCAGTATCAGGAGGCGAGAGAGCACGGGTCAAGAGCACAGAGAGCAGCCGAGAACTGGTGCTTCGGTGCCGGTGGCTTCGGGGGGAGGCAGGGCGGACCCCGTAACGTGGGCTAAACTACACAACCTCGGCGGGTATAAGTCGGGCTATTATCGGGCTATGCGCTGAGAGCCCTCCGCTTTCATTCGCTAATGGGCAGCTCTCCGCCCGTCTGCTCCTTTACTGCGTCATTAATACAAGTTGCACATGTCGAGAGCCGGTGCGCTACAATAATTTACATGAATGGAATTGAAAATTTTCTACTCCCCGGAGGAGCAGAAAAAAAAGAAGAAAAAAAAGGACACACATGAAAGATAGAGCGAGGGCAACGAGGCCGAGGAGAGGAATGGAAAAGGGAGAGAGAGAAAAATCTTCGTGGCATTTTATGTCAGTAATTACATGAAAGATGGTATAAACCACCCGCCCGACCAACCAACGTCCACCCTGGCGTTTTCTCTCTCGCTCCTTTTACCCTCCTTTTTTTATCCTCTTCTTTCTCCTCTTTTTTTTTGCTCCATCTCCTTTTCCTTTCTCCGCTCCCTCGCGTTTTCTCTTGATAAACGGGACGCTCGCGTTTCACCACCCACCTCGTTTCCTCTATCGCACTCGGCTTCCATCGAACGACCAACCAACACGCGTCCTCGTCTCTTTCGGTCCGAGGGCACGAAAACCCTCCGGTCTCGTCCACCCCCGTCGTCCAGCGGAGGCACCGAGCGTACCCGACCACACACACACACACACACACACACCCATGGACGGAACGAACGGTCACCCATCCCCTGTTTTAAACGCGGTACCACCGTGCCCAACTTTCGCGAGCCAGAATCTCCACCCGCCCGACTAAACTCCCGTCCGGCTCCCTTTCGTCCGGCAGCGCGCTCTCGAGGAGGAGAGATATTTTTTTATGCTTTAATTTGTGTACGGGGTGCGTCCGGTTGACCGAAGGATGCAGGTATGCGCTACCCCGGAGAAATTTCTGCTTATGCACGAGTACTGCGATCCAACCAAAGCCCGGCGATATGGCGTATGGTGGACAATTGGAAAAATCTGCGCCCCAGCAATCCGGATATGGAGCTCTTGAGGTTTTTGATATCCTGCATCACAGTTCCAATTGCAGAAGAGCAAAAGAATGGCCACTGCAGGCGTAAATTGAATGTTCATTAAGTGGCAATCCTGTCCCTGGGAGCGAAAAGATGATTATCCTTTAGTGCAAAATTA